>PVKP010039823.1:0-19869 GCA_004027715.1 Plecturocebus donacophilus
AAAAAAAAAAAAAAACCCACTACCCACCACCTCCAAGCCTATCTCTGTCCATCCTCCATGAGGACAGACGGTCTCTAGGAGTCACACAGGGCACAGGTGAGGCACACCGGCTAATAAGGAAAACAGCAGCATATGGGTGAGTCTGTGCAGTCACCACCGTGACATTCTAAACGTCTGAGCGAGGGGCCTTGCGTGCTCAGGTTCCACTGGGCCCTGCAGTAGATGATCCTGGAAAGGGTACTGCCTTCTTGGGAGCACAAGGCATGAACACACCTTCGTAAGTGAAGGTGTGCATGGCAGGAACAAGGCTGTTTCCATGGTTTGACAGGCATACATGTGGGCTCCTACAGCTGAGGCTGAAGAGCCACAGGAGGATGCAGAGAGGCAATATGGCCCACGGATCTGCCCCATTCTTCTCCCAGCCGGCCACCCCTAAGGCCTCCATCCTTCTAGCCCAGAGGCATCTCAGGTTGGCAGGTGAAGGGCGGGGCCTGAAACCAGGCACAGACTGGCCCCTGCTCACGGCCCGGGCCAATCAGAGGCTGGGGAGGAGGGCCTGGTCCCGTCCCGTCTCGTCTCCAGGACGCCCAGGTACTCCGGGGTTACCAGGCAGCCTGGTTGTTAGGGCGACCAGGGCACTAAAAATAAGCTTCAAAGAGTCTCCCTGCCGAGGCGCCCGCAGAGTTGTTATGACAACCGGGCCACGGGGTCCCCTCCTAGCCATTCTGCAGTTGGCTTCGAGAAGGGGGTAACCCCACCTTGGCCTCATCCCTGCAGGGGGGACGTTTGAGCTTCCTCCCTCGGACTTCGCTGCACCGCAGCCTCCGTCCGTGCGCAGAGCTCCTTGTTCCTGCCCCCATGAATTCCTCAGAACGAACCCCCAACTAAAAGTAGCAATATCCTTTTCAAAGGGTGTTAAAAAAAAATACAGGAAAGTCAGAGAAACAGAAAGCACCTCAATTCCAGGCTTCTGAGAGCTCGGCGACCTTGGCTCCTACAGGTGTACGGGTGTGGTGTGTGCATGTGGATAGGTTCCGGTAACAAAATGCCTCCTAATCACTGCTACCATTGCTACTATTAAATGCAAACTACGGCACTGGGCTCTGTGCCAAACCACTGAGATATCATTTTGGTTCATCCTGTTGACACCTCTGTGAGGGAGGGGTCCCATGTTCCAGGTTACTTTCTTCATCATCCGAGAAAGAATCTGAGCCTCAGAGAAGACAAGTCCCTGGCCCAAGGCCACACAGCTATGAAGTGGCACAACCAGAATTCCGACTGATCCTGAGCCCATGTGTCTGTAGGCCCTAAGACAAACTTTTCTTTCCACTCAATGGCCATATTGTGAGCACTCTGCCCTGAGTCATGAAACATCCTCTGAAAACGCTCTCTGTAAGGGCTGTGTCATTTTCTAACCCCTGTGGATGTCCCATTTCACACTTCATACATTTGCTTCTGCCGGGCGTGGTGGCTCACGCCTGTGATCACAGCACTTTGGGAGGTTAAGGCAAGCAGATCACAAGGTCAGGAGACAGAGACCATCCTGAATAATACGGTGAAACCCCGTCTCTACTAAAAACACAACAAATTAGCTGGGCATGGTGGCGTGCACCGGTAATCCCAGCTACTCAGGAGGCTGAGGCAGGAGAATCGCTTGAACCCAGGAGGCGGAGGTTACAGTGAGCCCAGATCGCAGCCACTGCACTCCAGCCTGGGCGACAGAGTGAGACTCCATCTCAAAAAAAAAAAGTACGTTTCCTCCTGCCGGTCACATCCTTCCTTGGTTCGAATCTCTCCCGAATCATCACATCTCCCTTTCGTCCCAGGGCTGCCTCTTGACCAACACCTGCTCCGGCCACCTTAGAGCCAAGGCTCCTTTGAAGCTAGGGCCTTGCAGCCCAGGACCCGACTGCTGACCACCGTCTGCCAGCCTGCCCAGCCCCTCACCCCCTCTCCCCAGGTGCCCGCCCTCCTTCGGCCCGAACAACAGCTGCATTCCCTGGGGTTTGATCCACAGCTTCGTCCTCCGCATCTCCACGCCCCCCGCTGCGGGATGTCTTTTCCACGGCTCCCTGGCCCCTCTGCAGCCCAGACTTCTGCCCAGGCCCAATTCTGTACTCGCTCAGGGGTTGGGAGGAACAGAGGCTGGGGTCTAGCCAAAGCTTACCTTGCTCTCCAGCCTCCCAATCAGCTCTGCCAAGCGGCTGATCTGGGCTTCCAGGCCCTCTTCCTTGGCATCCTCAGCGGCTGAGGAAGAGAAAGAGACGCAGACTGCGGTGGTGGGCGAGGCAAGGGCTTCAGGGGAGCCGGAAACACCGGGCCCCTCCAGGGACCTCACACGTGCCCCTCCTCTCCCCAGTCCCCGTCAAAGGACTCTCAGAACCCCTGGCCGGTACCCCCACCAGGGCCCCTGCTTTCTCTCACCAGATGGAAGGCTCCTGCCTTGTTCCGTGGCCATAAGCTTGTGGTTGGGGGCAGAGCGGGGAGTGGGGCTTCCACACCAGGTCTGCGCCACACCGTGGCTGTGTTTGCTGTGGTTCTGTCTGCAGTTTGAATGGGAGAACACACAGACCATGACCACTTCTAGCAACTTCAACAAGCATTTATTAAGCACCAACAGTAAGCTCACCCGTGCACACAGCTTGCCTCGTGGCCTTTGTTCTGACAGAGGAGGAAATGAGGTTCCTACAGCAGGTGACTCAGCCAGGGCCACATAGCTAGCTGGGGCAGAGCTGGGATTGAATTCAGCTCCATTCAGGGACCCCACAGCCCAGGCCTTTTCCCCAGGAGATTCAGTTCCAGGGAGAGGCTGAGCCAGGCGCCCACCCCAACCCTAATAGCTCACAGCTTCCAGGCACCTGTAGACCCCACGCTGTGGAGTAACCAAGTCCCCCTCCCTCCCTCATGAGAAGCCACTTTGGTGTTTAGTGCCCTCTAGGGTGGGGGACCTGCTTTCAAGACCCTCCTCCAACACACACGCCTAAAAGCGAGACCTAAAGAGACACTGACAGTGGGGGATGTAACCGGACAGCAACTGGCACCCTGATCTGAGCCTGGCCCCATCTCCTGGCCCTGGACACCCCTACTGCTGAGCATGCTGATCTGCACACACCCCTGCGTGCCCTCACAGGCACAGCTAGCCAGAGGCAGACACACAGACACACACACTGCTCACCTTACACTGTGCCCAGCACATAATGGAGACTCAAACAATGCTCAGTGAATGACCACATCCTCCTGTGCAAAAGGATGCTGGAAAGCTCCCTGCAGACACCCAGAAACAGACACCCCCCCACACACACACAGTGCTCTGTGCACAGCCCCCACACTCCCTCAGTCTCTGGACACCATGGTCTTGGTGCATTGTGGAATCTGTCTCCTGTGAACCTTGAACACTCAGCCCGGCTCTCCCCCATGCCGAGGGAGCAAACTGGACTCCCGCCTTGGGAGGCGAGAGGCTGGCAGAGCCTCTGTGGTGTCAATCATGGCTTCTCTATAACCAGCGGGAAATTAAATGTGTCCCTCAGACCATGATGGGTTGCTCAGGGCTCCTGGGCGGTGGGGTCTGAGCCAGTAGCCTGTGTTGGAGGCGACATCGTGGGAGACTGTCCCAGGGCCGAGACAGGATACTCCTCAGGGACCCACAGCCTAGAACTAAACTAGCTGAGATTTAGGGAGGTTCGAGGGAGGAGCATGTGTGGAGCAGAGGTGTCCCCTGATAATGACATGCTGCCCCCTCCAACAACATCCCCAAGTAAGGTCCCACCAGGGGGGGCAGTGGGTGGAACAGCTGACACATGACAGAGCTGGCCTGGGGTGGGAAGTCAGCTCTGAACACCGTGCAGCAATTCTACCTGATCTGCGGCAGGATCAAGACAGCAAGTTTCTCATCAAGACACTAACAGAAAACCAAGGAAATCAGTGTCCGCTTTCAGAGTGATGGCTGCTAACTCTAGGGAACCCGAGAATCACAACACTGATCACAGGTGCAGAGTTCTGTGCTCCAGCCCCAGGAATTCTAACCAGTGGGCATGGCCCGGAGTCCAGGACTCTGTATTTCAATTTTTCCAGGTGATTCAGCAGCAAGTGCTCAGAGCCAGCTCATTCTGGAAACGGTGTCTCAGAGTGCCCTTCACAATCTGACTGGGACCAGCTCTTCACCCACAAAGAAACACACAATCAAACCCGTGCCCATTCCCCCAGCAAACCAACATCCCGGTCCTCATGGGCCTCTCCGCCTGGAAAATTCAAGGCTCAATCGAGCTTGGGTGCCGACACCTGGCTGTGCCCACATCTGTTTGCGTTTTCTCTTTTTCTTCTCTGTGCCAAGCACATCAGCTGTTCTGGGAAGAACTGAGCAAAGAGGGGTTTATCTCAACTCGGGACAGCAAATGGGGGTGGGGATGCTTGTGGTCCCCAGGGGGCTGGGACTGCTGAGCTGGAACGCCACCTTCTCTAAACACCAGGTCCCAGCCCTAACACAGCACCCACCACCTCAAAGGACACCCCAGATGTGTTCCCATGGTTCCAAGCACGCAAACACAAGACCACATACTGTGAGAAAACCACTGCGCTTTCAGGTCTTTTTCAGTCCTCCCAAGAAAGTCCTAACGCAATTGCAGCTAATGTCTTCAACACCTCTCTCCCACTTCCTGGTCTCTCATTTTAGCAGAGGAGCAGCAAGCCTGAGGATTCAAGCTGGATGGCAGGGAATGGCCGGTGCTTATTTTTACAGTCACTTCCCTTACGGAATGTGATACTGCGTGTGCAGTTATTATAACCATGTGCCATTTCCCACAGTGGTTTCTAATTTTCAGCAGTGGGCTGGGGTGCAGTGGCTCATGCCTGTAATCCTAGCCCTTTGGGAGACTGAGGCAGCAGGACTGCTGTGGCCAGGAGTTTGAGAACAGCCTGGCCAACGTAGCGAAACCCCATCTCTACAAAAACTTTTAAAACGATAGCTGGGTCTGGTGGGACTACGTGCCTGCAGTCCCAGCTCCTTGGGAGGCTGAGGTGGGAGAACTGCTTGAGCCTGAGTTGCAGTGAGCCACAATGGTGCCACTGCACTCCAGCCTGGGTGACACAGTGAGATCCTGTGTCGAAAAATAAAATAGGCCAGGCACGGTGGATCACACCTGTAATCCCAGCATTTTGGGAGGCTGAGGCAGGTGGATCATGTGAGACCAGGAGTTGGAGGCCAGCCTGGCCAACAGGGCAAAACCCTGTCTCTACTAAAAATACAAAAATCAGCCAGGTGTGGTGTACACCTGCAATCACAACTACTCAGGAGCCTGAGGCATGAGAATTACTTGAAACCAGGGAGGGAGAGGTTGTAGTGAGCCAAGGTCATGCCACTGCACTCCTGGGTGACACAGCGAGACTCTATCCAAAGTAAAGAAAATAAATCATAAAATAAGATATGGGCCAAACAACAGAATAGTTCCGCATAAACAGTAAGCAGTATGTGGATGTGGCGAAACAAATCAGAGTCTTCACTGTACTACTAAATGTGTACACCACGCGTTCTCCTGAGCATTTACCGTCTCATTCGATCCTTGCAGCTGAGGTTTTAGGTGTTTAATTGTGTCCGTATCACACAAGAGAGCACTGAAGGCAGAGAGAGTTACCACAACTTGCCCAAGGTCACCCGGCTCTTAGGTACACACACCCCCCCCCCGAGCAGCCGGTGGGCACACGCGTGTGCACGGCATGCCCCCACGTGACCCTGCAGGGTCTCAGCGACTCACCGGATCTGGCTGGTCTGTTCCTCGATGGCCCCCACCGCACTCTCCACGGAGCTGAGCAGCGACTGGATCTGACTGGCTGTCTCCTTCAGGAGGAAGCGGGTCACAAACTGGTCCACATTGCTCCCGCCCTCATATACCTGTGGACGGAAGGCAAGGGGCACTGAGGGGAAGGGGAGGGAGAATGGAGGTGGGCTCTGGCACAGGAGTCGGGGGAAAGCTGGTGTTGACATGTCTGCTTTGTCACGGGAAGGGAGGACCCCACGGCCTCCTGGACCTTCGAGGCAGTAGCAGACCAAATTTGAACCCTGGTTTCACCACTCACTAGCTCTGTGACCTCCCCGAGTATAATGGGATCGCTGTACTATCTATCTTCCATGGCGGTACTGAAGATTACACAGCATCATGTGTGTCAAATGCTCAGCATAGCGCCTGTCACACAGCCAAGTCTCAATAAACAGTAGGTGCCGCAATAAAGGACTGTGATGGTGGCGGTGATGACAGTGGTCACTGGTGGTTTTGTTGTTGCTGTGACAAGGATAATGATCAGGAAACAGGAATCTACCACCTTTCCTCCCTCCTTCCTCCTCTGAGGATTCCTAGGGCTCCTGGATCTCCAGGCTGCCAGGAAGGAAGAAGACAGAGGACAATCAACAGCAGCTCGAGAGAGGAAAGGGCCGGGGCTTAGTCATCAAGAGGACGAGGCCAGAGAGAAGCCTTGCGGGGGAATCAGAGAGGGAGTCTCCGCAGATGCCATGACCAGGGGGACTCTGGGGAAAAGACAAAACAGAGTTTCCAAGCTTTGCTCTGTCATGTGGAATAGAATTTCCACTTCTGTCCCGAGATTCTGCTAGGCCATTTTTCAAGGCTTCTGGATCCAGGGGAGACGCTCTGGGCTGCAAAAGTCTTCACAGCAGAAGGGAGAAGGCTCTGCTTATCCGCATCACTCAAGGACGAGACAATGAAAATGATGCTGTGCTGGGGGATCCTGGATCTCCCAAACCCTGCGCTGCTCTCCCGGCCTCCTCTGCCAAGACCCGCCCTTCCCGAGCCACCTGCCCCAGGCACATTGGAATTCTGCCCGGTCCCTGGCAAGGCAAGGAAAAACAGGGCCCTCAAGGAAAGCCAATTAAACCATCCATCACTCTGACTGGGAATTAATTAGCAATAATTGCACAATGGGAAACACGGCTGAGAGACTCAGAAATGAAGGAAGGGCACGTGGGAAGACAGCTAAGGCGTGGTGGACGCCCCGTGCCGATGGCTGGACCAGGGCCCGCTGGGGACAGACCCTGACAGAGTACGAGTTCACAGCCAAAAGTACGTGAGGTTCTTACAGCCTGGCAGGTTCCAGCAGCCTGATAAATGACCGATTATCCTTCCTAGCAGACAGCTGGAACCACACAAGATGCAGCGATCAACAGACTCTAGACACGCAAATGGACATGGAGACATAACTTGGTGAAATATTTAAACACAAATAAGACGGCTGCTGAAGTGATCAAGCAGAAAAATGAGTTGAAGTGTGTTAAAAGCACCCAGACCAGTGACTGAAGACCTGGTCAGGGATCAGAAAGTGTTACTGGTTAGCTGAATTCCGAGGAAGACAAGTTGTTTTTCAGGGAGTTAAAAATGAAGCTTTTCCTGGTTTCTCCTCCACCACAAGTGAAAAGTAACCTACCTTCCCCCACGTAAAGACAGAATCCCAGATTTGATAAACGGGGGGTCCATGTGCCTACTTGTTACATGGGCATATTACACAATGCTGGGGGGACTGAGTTTGCCTCAGACAAGAGACCAGCTCCACAGACTCCACAGGGAAAGGCTCAGACAAAGAAATTTTGCACCCAATGGACAACTTCCTCATTTGTAGAACAACTGGTAGATATCTAGAAATGTGCCAATTTCTGAAACTTTACCGGATGAGCACCTTTTCTGCAAACGATCCTTAAGAATTTGTCCTAAGTCATCTGGGTTTGAATTAGAGAGAGTTCTTCATATAGGGAAGTTGTCAAAAGCAGTAACAGTGATCACTCAAATTAAACATTAAGTTTACAGAGGTTAGGAAATAAAAACATTAACCAGTATAGTTGAAATGAACTAATGGTTTAATTTCAACTATACTGGATTCAGTCAATAAAGTATAGAAAAAATAGCCTAAAATCATAAAAATTATTTTTATTCCCAAAGGGAAGATAAAAAGATGGAGTCTTGCTTTGTCGCCCAGGCTGGAGTGCAATGGCGTGGTCTCGGCTCACTGCAACCTCCGCCTCCTGGGTTCAAGCAATTCTCTTGCCTCAGCCTCCCAAGTAGTTGGGATTATAGGTGCCCACCACCATGCCCAGCTAGTTTTTGTATTTTTGGTAGAGACCTGGTTTCACCCTGTTGGCCAGGCTGGTCTCAAGCTCTTGACCTTGTGATCTGCCCATCTCAGCTTCCCAGAGTGCTGGGATTACAGGTGTCAACCATCGTGCCTGGTGAGAAAGTATTTTTTATTAGCTAAGTATTGAAGTAGAATTAAGAATGTTAATGATGTATTTTTTTAAAGTAACCAATAAAGTGAACACTAGGAATCGTACATTCCAAACCATAATCCATGATATCAACAGATCACCAAAAGGTAAAATGTAACAGAGATGAAAAAAACATAAAAAAACAAGAATAAAACCTAACAGTTAGACCGAATAAAAGAATCATAATAAAAAGCCAGCCTGAATACCCTTCTATAAAGACACAGATCCAGATCTGATCAAACAAGGTCCACCAGAAGCACAGCTAAACCAAAATAGCACAAAGGACTTATTTAAAAAAAAGCCTGTGCAAAGATTCAGTAACCAACTGTGATTGAATGAACAGGACAAGTTGCAATATCACTATCAGGTTAGAATTTAAATGAGAAAGTATTGCTCAAGAAAGGTAGGAGTATAATGATAAAAGCCCTCAAGTTGTAAAAAGGACATGCCATTATTAAATCTTCATGCACTGGCAGAGGATATAGCTATGGGGACTTCAATGCCTACAGCCATCTGATCAAACCATCTTGCTATATGTCAAGGGCCATAAACTGCTCAGATTCTTTAACCCAGTAATTCCTCAATTCTGATAAATAATCCCCCCAAAATAGTGCAAAATATGGATAAATACATCTGCCACAAAGTATTAAGTACATATTACTCATAATAGCAAAAATTTGGAAATAATCTCATATACCTAACAAAAAAGAAAAGTAAGAAAATTAAAACATTTTAAATGATGTTTTTCAAGTTTTAATAACATAAGGAAAACGTTAAAAAATTAGGTAAAAGAGCAGGAAATAAATTTTTGTACACAAATTATAAATTTAAGAAATATGCATGGAAAAAAGACTAAAGGAGGCCAGGCATGGTGGCTCACGCCTGTAATCCCAGCACTTTGGGAGGCCAAGGTGGGCAGATCACAAAGTCAAGAGATCAAGGCCATCCTGGCCAACACTGTGAAACCTTGTCTCTACTGAAAATACAAAAATTAGCTGGGTGTGGTAGCACACGCCTATAATCCCAACTACTAGGGAGGCCGAGGCGGGAGAATCGCTTGAATCCAGGAGGCGGAGGGTGCATGAGCTGAGATCACACCACCACACTCCAGCACGGCGACAGAGAGAGACTATGTCTCAAAAAAAAAAAAGAAAAGAAAAATTGGCTAAAAGTAATAAACTAAAATGTTACCAGTAGTTAGGGATAGTGGAAATTAGAAGTGATTTTTCTTTATACTTATCTCTACTTCCTAAACTTTGCATATCAACTATATACCATTTATATAATGAAATGGTATACAGAAGCCTATATGCATCAAGCAACATGGCTAAAAATATATAAAGGAAAACCATTAAAACACAAAGATTTAATGATAAAAAACACAATTTAGTATGAGACATTAGCTCACTGTCCCCCAGGACAGATACATTAGATCATAATAATAAACACAGATACAAAGGCATTGTTATAAAGAACAGTGAAAGTCTTTGAAACAGACAAGAGTGACTCCTGGGTTTCCTGTTTTTCTAGTTTGCTTTTTTTCTAGTTTAATTGAGTATTTCCTTATTTTGGAGCTACTCTGTTTTGTTTTTCAAAATGGATTTAATTGAAAGATGGATTTGAGAACCTGTTAAAGGAGGGAAGCAGAGGACAGAAAGTTGGGTTTTTTATTTCGCATTCAGAGGGCACATGTGCCTGTCTGTTACATGGGTATATCATGTCCTGGTGGGGACTGAGACTGCAGTGTACCCATCACCCAAATATTGAACACTGTACCTACCAGGTAATGTTTCAATTCTCACCCCCCTCCTACTCTCCCTGGAGGAACTTTTAGAACTCTGTGGAAAGAGACCATTTATAATAATTCAAAGAGTTCTCTTCTGGCTGGGGATGATGGTTTATGCATGTAATCCCAGCACTTTGAGAGGCCAAGATGGGAGAGGATTGCTTGAGCCTAAGAGTTTGACACCAGTCTAGGCAACACAGGGATACCCTGTCTCTACAAAAATAAAATAAAAAATAAAAAAATAAAAACAAGGAGTGGTGGCCTCCACCTGTGATCCCAGCTACTTGGGAGGCTGAGGTGGGAAGATTGCTTGGGTCTGGGAGGTTGAGGCTCCAGTGAGTGATGATTGTGCCACTGTACTCCAACCTGGGCAACACAGAAAGACCCTGTCTTTAAAAAAAAATTCTCTTCCACAGAAATGCACAGGAATTTTGTCTGGCACTCTCCACAGGGCAAATGGTGGAGTAGCCATGGCACAGTGACTAGCTATGCATTTATTCACCAACTGACTTCAGAATCACGATTTACCTATATATTAGTGCATATGTTCTTCGCATTGTCCTTTGAGCCACTTCCAACATCTTACTGATTCTCATACTGAGTTAAAGAAAATCTTTGATGTGTGAATTTTATCTCATTATTAGTATTTTTGAGATGGAGTTTTGCTCTTGTTGCCCAAGCTGGGGTGCAATGGTGGGATCTCAGCTCATGACAACCTCCACCTTCCGGGTTGAAGCGATTCTCTTGCCTCAGCCTCCTGAGTAGCTGGGATTACAGGCGCACGCCACCACGCCTGGCTAATTTTTTTGTATTTTTAGTAGAAACAGGGTTTCACCATGTTAGCCAGGTTGGTCTCAAACTCTTGACCTCAGGTGATCCACCTACCTTGGCCTCCAAAAGTACTAGGATTACAGCCATGAGCCACTGCACCCAGTCAATGAGCTGCCCATTTTAATACTTGCAGAAGAGACATAATTTTACCTTTAAAAAAATTGTCTCTTAGCAGCACATACTTCATAACAAAGCAAAAATAGCTATTTTGAAATCTGATAATTCTGCAAGCACAGTCCACATCTTCTCAAGCATTCATGAGACAGTTACAAAAACAAACACAAATTAATGCAGAAATCTCAATACATTACACAAAGAGAGCAGAAACCTTTGTGGTCATTCAGCTTTATCTTAATACAATGAACTGAAAAATAAATGAAGACATAACAGGCTGCTCAAATAATAGAGAGGGTGAAAATACTACACATTAACATCTATGATTGCTATGGGAACATCAAAAGTAATTTTTTTTTTTTGAGACGGAAATTCATTCCTGTTGCCCAGGCTGGAGTGCAGTGGTGTGATCTCGGCTCACTACAACCTACGTGTCCCAGGTTCAAGCGATTCTCCTGCCTCGGCCTCCCAAGTAGCTGGGAGTATAGGCGCCTGCCACCACGCCCAGCTAATTTTTGTATTTTTAGTAGAGACGTTTCACCACGTTGGCCAGGCTGGTCTCCACCTCCTGGCCTCCGGTGATCCGCATGCCTCAGCCTCCCAAAGTGCTGGGATTACAGGCATCAACCACCATGCCCAGTCCCCATTAAAAGTAAATTTAAAATATTTCCAACATTATAAAAAAAAAAAAAAAAAAAAGCATTCCATTTCACATATGAAAAAGAACAGCAAAAACAACAAGCCTAAGGTTATAAGAGGGAGGAAACAATAATGATAGGAACTATAAATAAATGAGAAAAACATGTCATAAAATTTAAATAAATGTGCCAGGAGCTTGTTATTAGAAACAACTAATTAAAAAAGGCAAAACTGTCAAATAGAAGGGTTCAAAATGTAGAAACATAGGAGAAACTTAAGATCTGAGCTGTAGCGGCAAATTTTCTTTTCATTTTTGTTTTTTGAGAGAGGGTTCCTCTTGTCACGCAGGCTGGGGTGCAGTGGTACGATGAGCCTCACTGCAGCCTAGACCTCCCGGGCTCCAGAGATCCTCCCATCCCAGCCTCCCAAGTAGGTCGAAACGACAGTCACACGCCACCATGCCTGGCTAATTCTGTCGTTGTTGTTTGGTGAAAACAGGGTCCTACTATGTTGCCCAGGCTAGTCTTGAACTTCTGGGCTCAAGTGATCTTCCCACCTCAGTCTCCCAAAGTGCTAGAATTACAGGCATGAGCCACGGTGCCCAGCAGCAGGTGTTTTATTGAACTTAATCTGCAGTAACTGCCTGCTTGTGTCAAACAATGTTTTAGATTTTAAAAAATAATCATTAGAACATTCCATGTATGATTGATTGTAACACTGACCATGGCCAGGGCAGTTTTGTTTAAAAATATACAATGGACACACGTGAAAAAGTTGACTAAAACTAGGGCCGACCTTAAAATAACTATGAAAATAATCCCCTGCCCTGTTTAACACCTAGACCCAAGAGTCACAGATAAATTCTATCTTTATGTAGAAAAATGATTCTATGTTAGAGAAGCTGATTCATACACAGAAAACATGCAAAACTACCTCACAAAATCATTCCCAAGCTATCATCCGATCTCCATTCCCAACAGAGACGAGACAAAATGCTTGGCTCGTGACAACGACTCACTAATGGGATAAAAGAATAATGTACCAATTAGGGTAGATCACAGGGAGCTAAGCATTGTTCAATACAAGAAAACCTAAAAATAGCATCCACCCCCCATCAATAGCTTAGGGGAAAAAAAAACCATATGATCATTTAAAAATACCCAAAAGGCATCTGAAAAAATTCACTACCACCCTCCTAAGACAAAATGGAACAAAGGGAACACAAAAATATTTCTCCAACATGCTGACGAGGATTCTAAAATAAGAGCTGGTATTAATATAATAATCAGCAGAGAAGTACTAGAGACGCACTTGAAAATCCGGAGCCCAACAAGCACGCCTGGCCGGGCCCCACCATGATGTTTCAGAACGAGGGGAAAATGCCACAGGAGAGACAGGGAAGTGAGAGGGGCGCGTGTTAGGATGCCGACACAGCAGCACTCCTTTGTAACTGATGCTACGGCTTGACAAAAGCAAACGGCACATACAAGAAAAGCATTCAAAGCAACAACCGATGAGCTGCACTTCTACAAACGAAAATAAGTCAGGAAATACGCAAGTAAAAGAAATGCCAAGCACATCACACCTGTCATCCCAGCACTTTGGAAGGCCGAGGCTGGCAGGTCACCTGAGGTCAGGAGTTGGAGCAAGCCTGGCCAGCATGGTAAAACCCCATCTCTACTAAAAATACAAAATTAGCCGGGTGTGGTGCACCTGTAGTCCCAGCTACTCTGGATGCTGAGGCAGGAGCATCTCTCGACCCCGGAAGTGGACGTTGCAGTGAGTCGGTATCGTGCCCTGCACGCCAGCCTGGGCAACAGAGTGAGACTCCATCTCAAAAACAAAAAAAAAGAAAGAAAAAAAGAAATGCCCATCACGGATGCAACAACCTACCATCATCATGCCTGCCAAGAAACCCACGAAAGACCACCCCCGACATCATACACGTATGATTTCCCAGAGCAAAATCTCTAAAACTAGTCTAACTTGTATCAGAAGATACTGATGGAGAATTCTGTTATGTTCCTGAAAAGTCTGACAAAGGACCAACACGTAACCATGGATACTACACATGCCTCACAGCATGGCTAGGACGTGGCCCCCTTCTAAGGTGAGAAAATCCAGGCTCAAGGAGGTGACTGCCATTGCCCAGGGTCACCCGTGAGCATGTGGTGACCTCACACAGCCTGTGTGGAGCAGAGCTAGGGTTGCCACCCTTGTGTGGGTGACTCGGAAGCCTGGGATCTTTCCACACCACCTTCTAATCTACTGCCTACACCTTGATACTTTGGGATATCAAACAATATTCTACAAGATTAATAATTGGAGAGAGCAGGTTTTACATGGTATTAAAATATACACTAAAACAGCAAGAATCAAAACAGCACGACACAAGGACAGAAATGGAAGCGTGGAATCATGGAGGCTCAGAAAGAGGTCCAGCTATTTTTAGAAACATGGCAAGACAGGAACTCTCTAACACATGGTGAGCAGTAACTGAGAAGCATAGGAAAACCACATGGAAAGGGTTTTAACCTCTGGCTGAGCATACACACAGGAGCCTACTGATACAACCAGCTAGTGCCTTTGCTCTGTGCTCGATCCTGCATGCTCAATAGCTCAGAGGCCTTTGCTCAATCTCTGAAGCACTTCATAATTCATAAGGTGATATCTCCAATTTCACAGATGGAGAAACTGAGGCTCAGAAAAGAAAATAACTAGCTCAGATCCTACAGCCAGGTCTAGCTGGCTTTATCAGCTAAACTCCCCGGCCTAAAACCAGCAGACGGGGCTGGGCTTTTCTGGGCTCCCACCGCTCAGGGTGCTGGTGGCTGCAGCCCGGGGCACCTGTGTGCCCCTCCCCGTGGGCCTGGATCTCTGTGCCCAAAAGCTGCCCTCTGCTCCTGACTGATTTACTCTCCAGCTGCCTCCTGGGTGTGCCTGGACTCTTATGCTGCACCCCCATGCCTCTTTCCAGGTCCCTGACTCAGTTTCCCTCTCATCCCAGCCAGGAGCTATGGCTGTGGGGCTGCACCTCTGCTGAGTTGACCTTTATGAGCCTGTTTCCACAGCTGTGAGATGGGAAAGGTGATAGTAACCGCCCGTAGGGTTGCTGTGAGGATTAAACCAGGTGCTAAGCATCAAAAACATGATAGAGGGCCGGGTTCAGATGCACACACCCCGCCCGACCCCGCTTCCAGTCTCCTAAGCCCGCCCTGGAAGGGACGGCATCTTTCTAGGGACCCCTTAGGCACAGGGTGACCGCAGCCACCCTTTCTAGGACCCCAGCCCTGGACCAGGCCTGACTCCAGGAAAATGCCTCCTGCTCCCAACCAGAGCCATTCACGAAGCCATTCCACTCCCTTTACGGTTTATCTCAGCTGCTAGGAGGAGCCCTGGGCAAAGCCTCCCTGGTCCCATCTTCAGAAATCCAGGCACCCTTGGGCAAGGGTGGAACGGAAGCAGCACTAGAGCCCTGGGGCCCTGGACCTCCGGGGTCACCTATACCCGCTGACCTTCTTGGTGTAGCCCATGGCCTTCAGTACAGAGTGATTCAAGGTCTCCAGGGAGGCCAGGACGTCCTCATAGTCACCCATGTGGTCCACAAAATAATCTGGGGAAGGGAAGGCAAAGGTCAGGGGTCACAGGAAATCCTGCCCCTCCCACCTGCACTACCCACAGCCTCCCCCGCCTCAGGCCCTTCTCCCCCAGCCCCGTCCCAGCACCCCCACCTTGGTCCTGGCAAAGCCGGGCACCTACCACACAGCTCCTTGGTGTCCACGTGGCTGCAGAGACAGACAGAGAGAGGAGGGGTCAGCAGGCCTGGCCCTGCGCAGCCTGTGAAACACACGCCCTGCCCGCTCTTTGCAGCCTGTGTGCTGGCCCCACAAGCCCCACCTAACAGATGAGGGCACAGCAGGCAGGCGACACCCCCGCCCCTGAAGGGCCGAGCAGGGCTCATGTCCGTCTTACCCCCAACACCACCCGCCCTTCTGTTTTCTGAGTCCACCGACACCATCATGAATAAATGACACCAAGGGTAGGGCCAAGCCAGGGGCCAGGAAAGGGGTAAAGGGAGGGAGGGTGAGGTCCCGTTACCGTGATGGGCTGTCAAAGCTCTCACTGCCCCACTGTCCCACCCCCCGAGCGTCCCTGCCTGCTGGGTCCTGGAGTCCTTGGGGGCATGGCACAGCTTTTCCTGTTCTGGTCCCAGCCCCTGGGTCCCACACTCCCATTCCTGCAGCCTGGAGAAGGGTCCTGTCCTTTCTCGGGGGAGAGGGCTGAGCATGAACCTATCCCCCGCAGCAGTGAAGGAGCATGCACCAGCCCCAAGACTGGGGTTCAGTGCTGGGAACTAGGGTGGTTCTGCAGCTTGGGAGCAGATTTGATAAGTGGGGGCCCTCTGGGACTGGCTAGGGATGGTCGGGATAAGCAGGGGACCCAGTGCAGGGTTGGCCCTTCCTGGGCCCAGGTCCATCATGCTCAGTGTCACCCGCGCTCAGCAAGGCGCGTCTGCACAGAAGGCTTCTGTGGCCCAGCGAATCTGCGCTCACAGGCTTTGCATGCTCTGTTGGGAGGTGCTTACGACCTCCAGCTCCTATTCAGAGTTCTGGCAAGTCCTGCAGAAAGCGACCCCGTCACTTTGCTTCAGTGCTTCACAAATCTGATTGTTTGTACATTGTTTTGGGCACAAAATCTATTTAGCAACTCAAGGAACTGGTGTTCGTGGCTCACACCTTAGGGATTGTTGGGGAGATTGATCCTCCAAGTCTTTAGAGCTTTGACCTTCCGTAATGGCGAGTCCTCCCTGCACCCACAGCCACCCACACGTGCTCTCACGGTTGGACTCTCTAACCAGCACCTCCTTCTCCCTCCACCTCCACCCACTCCCCTACCCCGCTGGCCCTTACACAAAAGACCCTGAAAGAAAAGGTCTAAATCGATGGGCACCCGCCTGGCCCTTCAAAGCACCCCAGGAAGCTGCAGTAACAGCTCAGAAATCTCCATCTGGCCCCAGAGAGAGCACTCCATTCTGCAGTCTGCAACCTGAAGCCACTTCTTTAAAGTGGCCTTTCCCAGAGAACAGTGCCTGCTCCACTCACCCCATCCTGGTCCCCAGAAGGTGCCCCCCAGGACACTCTCAGCCCCAAACGGTGGTCCAAGACATCATCGTACTCTGTCCCCTGCACACTGGTTTGGTGAGAGCTCCTTGTCCAGACCATCTCTAGCTAGTCTCAGAGAACCTCAACTTACCAAATGTGCCCTAAGCAGCCCTCCAGACACTCTGGTCCTCACCACCCAAGTAGGTCTGAGAAAGGAAACTGGGTGGGGCTCTGACCCCTCCTGAAGGTTGGGTTGAGGAAAGAGCTCAGACCTCACCCTGACGGGGGAATCCCAAGAAAAGGGCAAGATTGGAGCTGAGGTTGGGAAGGACCAAGGATAAGTCCGAGTCGAACGTGCATTTCACACTTGATTTAGAGATGGGTTGGAGCCGGAGTTTTTGGCTGATTCTGAGACGCAGGTTAGGGTTATGACTGGGCTGGAGGAATGGTTTAGTAAGGTATGATGGTAGATGTACTGTTAAGTTAGGATTTGTATTTGGTTCCAGTTTAACACAGGAGGTGGTAGGTGGGCTTCAGCCTCACAGTTAATGTTGGGACTAGGAGGATGCATGGGCATTGTGGCTGGGGTCAGAACTGGCTGCTGGCTGAAGCTGGCAGAAGGATGAAGTTACTGCCAACTTCCTGTTTTCATAATCCCGTGTCCACTGTGCAAAGCCGGGAGTCTCTCCCTAGTTAGCCACGTGCATTCAGAAGAGACCCACTTGTGATAGTAGCCAATGCAATATGAATCTGCCCAAACCCCAGTCACCCCAGGCAGTGAAGAGCTGACTTTTGGATTAGCACATCTGGGAATTTTCAGTTATCCGGCCCTTTGCAGGGGACTAGGAACAGAGACTAGATGAAAACATGCCTCCTCTGTGACCCACACATGCCCCTGCTCAGCCAACCAGGACTGAGGCTCACTTGGTGTTGTCAGAATCAATCGTGTGGAAGAGATCCTCGAGTTCTTTCTCGTTGAGGACGCCATCTGCAAAGAAGAGCTGGAATTCCTCCAAGGACAGCTTCCCATCATCTGCAAGGAAGGAAGCAGGAAAAGCAGCTGGTGTCTGCAGAAATAAGGCTGGTGAGGCTACTGCACGCACGGCTCCCAAGTCCAGGCAATGCCCTGAACGAGAGAGCAACTCCAGCTCAGATAATCCTTGCCCTCCCAGGTAATTCCCAAACTAAAAGACAAATTCCATTTTAGATAATCCCTACGCATCCAGCTAATTTCCACATTAACCAGGAAACTCCAGTACACAGAGAATCACTGCCTCATCCAGCTCATCCCCAGACCAATACCTATTCACAGCTAACCCTCAAACCAATAATACAATAGCTAGTTTTCCTGGGCTCTCCATGCAC
Source organism: Plecturocebus donacophilus (assembly GCA_004027715.1). NCBI lineage: Eukaryota > Metazoa > Chordata > Mammalia > Primates > Pitheciidae > Plecturocebus > Plecturocebus donacophilus. The sequence continues at coordinate 18,095 of PVKP010039823.1, forward strand.
TCAGCATTTTCCATGCATTCAACAAATAAAGAGTATCTGCCCCCTGCCAGGCAATTTTCTCTCATTCAATTTACACGGCCACCTGGAGGTGGGTGGTTTAAGATGGCACAGTGTGAGCAACCTGCCAATGTTACACCATCGGTAAGAAGTGGATCCAAACCCGGCAGCTGGATGAGCCACCACTCCATAGCTTCCAAACGCCAAGTGGTCTCCCCACATCCCTAGCTCAGCACAGGCTGAGAGCATTAGCTCAGGAGAGGGGGGTCCTCAGATCTTGCCATGCTTCCTTGCTACCCTTTTTCTCTTTAACCCCACAAAGCATAAAGTATCAGAGTCTGGTAGAAAATAAGAACATGTGTACATAGGGGGCTAGCGCCAATACCGCAAGACGCCCCCGCCATCCCAGCTCAGACTTCAAGGTCACTAGGAAGAAAGAACTTCTGACTTTCAAAGGCAAAACCAAAAAAACCCCCAAACCAACCACACACACACAAACCAAAGACGCACAACCTAACCATGAAAAGTCCACAAAATCAGCCCCAATATGTGAAATCAAAGCTATGGCTCTCTGTATTCTGTGACAGAGGACACCTTCCAAGTATCTTCTACAAGACTGAAGATAAAACCCAGGAGTCACAGTGTGGAGTCACGCATGTGGCATTCCTTTCACATGCTCACTTCTTAGTCTTCCTAACACTCATGACACAAATAGGACTATCACTTCCATTTCAGAGAGGGGTAAACTGAGGCACAGAGCCATTAGGGTACTTGCCTAGGTCCTACAGCTGAAGCTTGAACCCAAGCCATCTGGCTCCCAAGTCCAGGTTCTCAACCCAACCCAGAGGTAGGATCTTGTGGCAAGATCGCCACCTACGCAGCCCGGGAGTGGGTGCTGGCTTAGGCACCCTCACTTTGAGTGAGGAGTGATCAGCACGGGCATGACAGAGGGACTCTTTGCGAGCCCCAAGCCCAGCTTCCCTCTGGCTGCCTCATCTCTCCGAGTGCCTGCCCAGGCACTTGGTCCCTCTGCACCAAGGGAGAGCAGGCAGAGGCCGACAAAATGCCCCTCACAAAGCCTTCAGTTGACATTTACCCTGAATGCCTGATCACGGGCCTAATGAACCTGTTAATGAGGGAAAAACAAGCCCTACACAGTCCCCCAGGCCAATTAGAAGAAACGGGCCAGCAGCTCTGCCTGAGACCCCAAGCAGGCCGTTTGTAGGTGTCTTTGCTAATTAGCAAGAACTTAGTCTTTGTCTCCATGACCTTTCAAATGCCAAGAGCCTGTCAGAGCACATGTCCCTGGAGGAAAATGCTGTGTGGCACTCAGCTCTCTGCCACCCTCTGAGTTTATGTCCCAGGATGCCAGTCAGGCCCCTCATGTTAACCTTCCCATGGGGACTGGGCACCTGGTGTCCATCTCAGCCAAACAAGTCTGTCACAGGAGCCACCCTGACATGCCAGCCCAGAGCCTTTGCTCCTACAATCTCTAAGGCCTAAGGCCAGCCTGGGTGCTCCTTTGAGATTACACCCCCATCTCTTGCTCCCCTGAGACATCGCATCAGTCCTTCCTGTGCACACCTGAGGCAGGACTAGCAGCAGCATTAAGGAGTACCGTGTGTGTTTGTGTGCCTATCAGCCTCCACACCTGCACCCCTGCAGATCCGTTCCCATCCATACATCCACACCTCCCTGCACTGTACCCATCCCTGCACCCACACCTCCCTGCATACCTGTTCCCATCCCTGCACCCACACCTCCCTGCACACCTGTTC
>PVKP010039824.1:0-19859 GCA_004027715.1 Plecturocebus donacophilus
CCACGCACACGCTCCCCCTCGGCCCGTGCGGCAGGACGGGGGTGCCTTTGGAGGTTCAGAGCTGCAAGAAGGTGGGGACTGGTGTCGAGGCGCCGGCTCCTGACTCGCTGGGATCGCGGCCGGAGTGGAGAGTGCCGCTTGCCGCCAGTTGTTCCGGAGACTGTGCAAACCGACGGGGGAAGTGTCGGGTCTGGCTCCCAAAGTTTACCCGGGCATCTCTTCCTCCAACACTTGTACCCTCTGCCCCGCAAAATCTTTGTGGTCGGTGTGCTCTCTCTGCGGATCGTAGTGCTCCCTACTGCCAGGCGGGTCCGGGAAAAAGTCGTAGGATAGTTTTTCAGGTTTGGGGGTGGCCAGCCAGAGTGGAATCCCCCCTGAAACAGGAACACTCGCTTTCTCCGATGGAGGCGACGACTGTGGGTCCCGAAGGGGCTGAACAAGTCCAGAACAAAGTTTGTGTGCGGGAACTATGGCAGACAGAGCAAGAGATCCGGGCAGGGAGTTGGGGTATGGAGGGAGGACACCTGGAATCCCTCCTTGCTCCTAAAGGTGTTTCACCGTGCCGGCCTCAGAGCTCTCAGGCCTAGAGCCCGAGGCGTTGCAGCGGCGCTCGGGCTCGGGTCCCCAGGTTGTCCCGGCACGAAGCTGGCCTCGGCTGCGGGAGGACGGACGAGGAGCATCCTCGGCGGGGTCTCGGCGGCTCAGGATGCTGCTCGGGATGCCCGCGTCCTTGGCGGCATTTTGGGATGTGGAGGAGAGAGCTGGGCCCCGACAGAGCTCCGAAGCGTGCCCCTGATCAGCCCTTCAGTCCAGTAAGCAGTGGCCGCCCGGGCCCCAAGGTCCCCGGCTTTTTTCCTAGCGGCCTGCCTCTGGGTAGAGCCGAGAAGCAGAGAAGCGAAGGGACCCCCGCTCCCTTTACTCCTGCTGTGGGGTAAAGGGAGTCCTGACTTGGGGTCCCTGTAAGAAAACGGGGGACTTGAAATCAATTAAGAAAATGGTTTACAGTGACCCTCTTCCCGGCCCCCAGTATTTCCTCAAGCTTGAATCCTTACCCAGGGCCTCTGCGATTTCTCAGTCCGCTGAAAAGAACCCCTGAACCCCGCTTTCCACCCCAAGCGAAAGCGAGCACGCGGGGTAGATCGAGGTGAGATGACCCAAGGCCGCAGCAGCTGCGCCAAGTATTTTTCCGGGTTTCCTCAGTTTAGTTTCTTCTGCTTCCCGCACCCACACCCATCTTTCCTAAAGTTTCTAGTGAGACCTTTTGCACCGGAAAACTGCACAAGTTAACAGTTTGTACACAAAAAAGCAAACTAGAGATAAGAGAGCCTTTTCTAGTGTGTTTGTAAATTTGTACTGATTTTCTGCATTAAAAAAAAAAAGTCTCGGCCTTCGAGGAGAAATGATGCGTGCTAGATCTTTGCCTTTCGCCTTCTGGATCAGGAATTTTTAACAGTTAAGTCTTCTCATAAAATAATAGTATAAAAGGAGTTCACTGCTTCTTACCGTTATTCTTTATTAGTATTTTTTTTAGTTTATTTGAGCTTTGAGGTAAGTTAGTTAAGTAACTGAATCAAGTTTCCTTTCTCTTTTCTCTCCTTCTTTTGATTTCTTTCTCTTCCTTCCTTTCTTTTTTCTTCCCCAAAGCTGGTACATTGTCCTAAAGAAGCAGTAAACTGTTAGGGGCTCCCTAGGAAACACCCCCTCCCAGCCGTCTTTCCTCACCTCTCTCCACCCCCTCCTCTTTTTCTTCAGTAGTAATGGTTTTAGGTTATGACTGTTTTTACATGGTTGAACAATAAGTTTGGGAGAAGTTGCCTAGAGGGTAGGTTTTGTAATAGGGTTTCAGGATTTAGTGTGTTGTAATAATATTAGTACACAAGTAATCCACCCCAATGCGGGACATACTGGAGGCCTAGCATACTCCAGTTCTTTTTATTTGGAAGTAGTTGTGAGATAAATAAAATTGAAAGTTCATGACATAACTCAAGGTTACCTTTTAAAAGTCACCTTTTCTGCAGTGAATTCAGCAATCTCATTCTTCTCCCCACATGTAACTCATACTTCTAGGAGTAGCTGGGTTTTCTGTTTTGTTTTGTTATTTACATATATAAAGAAAGGTTGGTACAGTTTTAGAAGGCAAGCCCCTTTTTAAAGATTCTGATTACTTTTTCTTATGTCTTGAGGTAGTCTTTAAAATATGACAAATGAAATATGAAACATACCAAATTAAATCTAGTTCATGCACTTCTTGTTTACCAGCACCTCGAATTGTATGACTTCTACCTAGAGACCTAGAAAAGTTTGTAGACCCAAGTTACAAGAGCCCTGAAGAAGCGGCTCCCAAAGCTGAAAGAAGCTAGGGCTACTTAGTATTGTTGTGTGCCCTGTGTGTGTTTGAATGTGTGTGTGCTTACAAAGAAAACCCAGGCCATGCTAAGGAGCCGCACAGATAGCTTCATCTGGAGCAAGTACAAATAATAATACTAATAATAACCGAGTATTTGGTTGATTTCAGGATGCTGATATTTTATTCTACTTTACTGCAGATGCAATGCCAGAAACACTCTAAACTTGGTGATTTTTCTGCTTTTTGTGAAACCAAGATTATGGCAAATATGACTTGTCTCTTAAATGATGTTCAACAAGTCTCGAATTACTTGCAAAAAGATGACTGCTACTGGAAAGATTGTTTACCAAGATAAATAATTCTGAGGAAAGGGAATATTAGAATCTAATGATTTTTATATGTGGGTTCTTTACTCGAAACTGGGATTTCAATTATGTATTGTGTGTGCGTGTGTGTGTATGTGTTGGGGTTCTTCTTCCTTTAGTGGTGTTTTTAAGATTCCTGAAACTGCTATGCGGATGGCCCATTTAGACTCCATTCATTTATTTAAAAAGTATTTTGATGCTCAGCTGTTTCCAGGAAAAGATAATATTGGAAAAATAAAATACCACGAATTGCAGATAAAATACTGAAGTATCACAAAAATTTATCTTATTTATATTAATAATGAAATTCTGTCATTTACCAAAGTAATTTGCTCATTTTGAGCAGCTTTATAGCAACACATTGATCCCTGGGCCCGAAAGGTTAGAGAGAACTGTAATTAATTGCTTTTTTCTTTTTCTTTTCTTTTTTTGAAAAACTAACATCTGCAAGATAAGGCAGTTGGAAGGAATTCATGTTTAATCATAGACGTTTTAAGTTTGTCATAATGGAAGATTCTGGATGAGAAAATGCAAACTGTTTTTGTGTGATTTGCTTCAGGCCGCACATACTTTCTAAAATGTTAAAAAACAAACACACAAACGAGCAAAGTCATTGGGCATGGGGTAGTATGTGTGAAAGTGAATACTGATGTGATACTGAATGTTTTGTGGTTTATTTTACATCAAGTTTCCCCTAGAGTTCATTGGCACAAGTACTAATGGATAGGTTATTCTTTGGAGGCTTTATTCCTTTTCTGTATACTTTTGGAGGTAGCAAGTTGTCCTTACCAACAGAGCCTGTTAGAAGGTAGAAGAAGTCTACATTTTTATGGTGGAGGTCTTACTGGAACAGAAATAGGCAGACTGGTTAAGTTTCTGAAATTGTTAAAAGCCAAGCTCTCTGGAGGAACCAGAACAAATTCCTTCTACAATCTCAAGTAGGTTTTTCTGAGACACTTCTTGGTGCAGATAGCACCAGAATATTCCAAAAATATTCTTAAATTATTAAAACTGAAGTAGTTTGGCGAAAGAGGTGGAAAGTTAACCAAAGAACTAACACCCCTCCCCCAAAAAAGAAAAAAGTTTGTGTGCCAGGCTTTAGAGAACCTAGATGTGTCAAGCTGTTTTAACCTTTGCTAGCCTCCTCCCATGCAAAGGTGACAAGGTCCAGATCATAATATGTCCTTCAGTATCTTCCCAGTGACCCCCAAATTGAATCCTGCTAGTCACTTAGCAGGAAGTTAGTAGTTTATTTTAGTTTCACCTTATCAGCTTGGCTTCTTTTCCTAACCTTATTCCCCTGTCACCCTCAGATGCCAGACCCCCAAAGGGGAAGATTGACAGGTAGTTCCCATAGCTCAGTTTTACCCTCAAACAACAGGGATTTAGTTTCTTGTGCCTTTGCCAATGTTTATGTAGTCAAAGTTTAGATCTCGCCTTAAGGAGTCTCTTTTTTACGCGTCACTGCAATAGGAAAGCCACAAAGAAGTTTTTGAACAAACCCTTGCAACTGGAACCCCATCTAGTGTTCAGTTTGATTCATCCATGGGAAAGACATTTTCCCCTTTCATCTATTAGGTGGGCTTGGATCACTATTTTAAAAGCAGTGTCTGGTCCATGTTGTTATTTTTTCAGAGATTTCACTTGTATTCTTCCATGAGAGAATATGCTAATCCTGGTCAGAACAGTGAGTGAACTTCAGGGGTACCAGGAAATTTGTCATTTGGTTGTGTATCACACAGAGGAAACTTTAGACATCACAGAAAATATGCACAGCATATGTTGTAGTGTTTAAAATTTCTCTGGAATCTTAAGTTGAACATTTGGATTCAGACTTTTCCCAGGTCGGTGCTTAAAAAAAAAGATAAGAGATCAATCAATCAGATATGTTTGTGATAAAAAAAGGAACAGGCTGTTAAAATTACGGACTCCAAAACCACTATTCTGAGAAGTTCTATTAAGAAATGTAAATGCAATCTTAAGGTAATGGGAAGTACAGTGAAGTGTCTTTCTGAAGAGCTCCAACAAAGAAAACTAAATCTGGTAGAGTAAGGTGGTTGCGTTTGTTTATTGTTTTGTTGTTTTCCTTTCCTGGCTGGCTAAACCTTTCTGTGTGGGGCATAGTTTTATTTTTATTTTCTCAGTAGACAGATATGCTAGAACACTTCAATTTTCTGCTTCCAGTTCTGCAGTTTGGTTCAGATGATGAAAAACTGACAAATTTGAATTAGGCATCAAGTACTTAAATAGTACATCAGGAACTAAAACATTTTGGATTTTAGTATAAATTTGGTGGAGATAGAAGATCACTCTTCCCCACCCACTAAAGGAAGGCCCAGAAAATTCCAAATATCTGTTTGTGTGTACATACTTAGAAAACCACTGCTTCTTAAATTTTCCTATCTGACTAGGGTTGCATACAAAATTAATCTGTATGCAAAATCCATAGAAAAGAAACAGGAATGTTATTTTCACCATAGTACAAGGAACAAGGCAACTGTATTTACTATAATGGGGTCACCAGTTGCAATCCTGTATAACAGATTACTGAGAGAGATACAAGATAGCAGACAATCAGAAAAATGAATTAGAACATGTTCCTCTGTGTGTGTGTGTGTGTGTGTGTGTGTGTGTGTGTGTGTGTGTGTGTGTGTGTGACAGAGAGAGAGAGAGAGAGAGAGAGAGAGAGAGAATCTTACTACAACTTAAAATATTCCCTTTGGTAGAAAGTCCAACTAGTCCTCATGTTTTGTCTTTTTCTTTTTTTTCATAAAAGGCTGTTTCCTTGGAATTTTGTTCCAAATGCAGATAGATTTAAAGTTAAGAATTATTACAGTGTAGAGACACCTGCTTTTGAAGTAAATTAAAATAGATACCAGTTTTTTGGGGGAGTGGGGGTGTTCAAAAACATCAGGAAATTAAATTAGTTGACTCTACAGTGAGATCAAATGTCAGCTTATTAAAAATGTTGTGAAAACCTAAGCTAAAATACGGGCAAGTTTTTAACACAGTCTCTTAAAAGCAAGCAGACATTTATTTTTAAACATCTATATTTTCCATCCAGTTAACACAATCCTAAATATAAAAATGTTCAGGTTGAAAAACTTGAAAATTCTCAAGTGAGTCTTGAGGCAGCACAAATGCAGAATTCGAGTACAGGAAAGGAATCATCAGCTAAATCCTATAAAGTAACCTTCCTTTTATTTTTTCTATAGATTATGAGAATATCAGATGTTTGAAAGTTATAAAGAATTAAAATGTCTTTTAATCGTGAGCACAGATGTGCTAAATATTTGAAGCAACTACATTGTAATGTGTACAATTGATGAAGTCAGTTTTCTGATTTCCCTTGCTAGTTATTTAGTTCTGAATCTGTCATTATTTGTCTAAGCCCAGCTGACCAAGCAAAACTGTGTTTTAAAGTGGCTTTATGTTTTGATAAATGTGAGCTGGTTGAAAAGTATTTTCCACTGAATGCAGAGCTTAATAGAACATGCTGACATAATAGTTTTAATGCATTTTGTTGAAAATGTGTGAACAAACAGAATAGCTTTTGTTCCTTCATAATTGGCTGTAAAAGTAGATGGAAACATAACCATTACATATGGAAATGTGCAAAGAGAAAGAAATAACATTTCTGTTGAATATATTAGGAATTGCATTTCCTAGTTTAAAATAAGCATCTGAAATGGATGCATCATTTAAAATTGGTTGTCAAAATAAGAAGCTTTAAACAGAATTTTTGTCACATTATTTTTGTCCCAAGTTAAGCAACATAACTTTAGTAAATTTCATCTAATATTTTGTTTATATGATTTTAAGGCAGGGGGAGAGACAGAAAGTGCTTAAAACAGCACCTTCCATATGCATAGGAATCCAGTGCCAATTAGGATGATTAAACATTAAATTAAAACCAAATCATTATTGGTATTTTCTGCTACAACTAAGATTCGTTTGGTAGTGTTAATGCACTTTGCACTATACCCTTGTGGAGATTAAAAGATGGGTATTAGGAAAGCTAGCTTGTTAAGTATAACTTAGCTACTCAAATAACACTCCCAGTGAATAAAGTGTGCGTACATTTGGCATACTTCACCAGGGGTTCTAATCAACTTCGGCATCACTCAAGGCAAATAGAGTTAAGGAATTTCCAGAAGTTAGTATTTAGGTATTAATTTTATTTTCTGGAATGTCAACCTAGTCAAGCTTTTTAAAATGTTTACTACAAAAAGGCAAAGAGCTGCCCCTTTCGAGTGGACTTTAAGTTTACTGAAAAAAGCAGCATTTTGATTTTACATTTATCCATATCTGCAATTACTTTGTTTTCTGCAAGTTTTCTGGGAGATTCAATTTGGAAGTCATGGAAACTACCTATTATCTGATTCAGTTCTGCAGAAAAGCATGCAGGGAGGTAATCCTGAATTAAACAGTTTTTTTTTTTTTTTTTTTTTTTTTTCACAGCCTTCGTAGATGACCACACACCATTTGTACAACAGAAGTTGGTGTTCCCCATGCTGGGCAAACAATGGGAAGCCATCCTGTCTTTGAATAGGATGTTAGCTTGGAGTTAGAGATTTTTCTGTTTAATTTACAAATGGATCTTAGTGAGAAGACATCTGAGCAACCAGTAGAAACAAACATGAAATAAAGGGATTTTTATAAAAAAAGGTTCAGGACAATCTGTTAAACAATTGATAACAGTTAAGAGCAAACCGTTTCTAAGGCATTCAGGCAAGGAGAGCTGCAAAACATTTCCAAACTCCAAACCAAGAATTATTTCTTAGGAGATAGGAGCACTTCTCAACTGCACATCCTTCTTGAAGTTGATGTTTAATCAGAAATGTAAATCTTGTGCCAGTTTTTATAGACATAGAGAGTACTTTTGATGAAATATTTAGAGGCGTAATGTTGCCATTCGAAGCATAGTGGCATATATCCTTTGATTAGTGGGACGGTAGCCAGAGTTGCATCTTTAGTTTTAAAAATAAACATGCCATCGTGTGATATATAGGTGCCAGGCAGGCCTTGTAACGGATTATGATCATTGTGTTTCTCTTCATTGTGTGTGTTGCCTTCCCTTTTGTGTTCAAGTGAGTTTTGAGGAGCAGTCTGGAGGATTTGTTACTGATGTGACTAAAGTGTGTTTGTCACGGATCAGACTTAGTGCAGGTTCGAGGTAGGAGCTTGAGGTGATTTTCAAGTTGTCAGTCTACAGCTTGGTGATATGCATTCCCCCTCTGCCACCCTTGTCAACAACTGATTGGAACCTGAATGACTACAAATTAGTTTAGTGACAGAACAAACTGTCACAGATATCTTTGAGTCGGTTGAAAATGAATAAGGTTGACAGAAACTCAAGAGCCTAATAAGTCCTCAGATTGGTTTGTGGACCCTCTCCGGACGAGTAGACAATAAGGTGTATAAAAGATTGGAAATCAATATTTTACTATGGAATTTCATCATGCACCAATGTCTCCCATTCGTAGTATTTTATATTTTGATGAAATATCTGAAGTCCATGGCTCTCTGAGATACCGGATGGATAGGAATTCCTCCATACCCTTAAAACTTAATTATGGATATTCATAGGTAATATTGATTGGTTTTCAAGGGCTACCGTTTTGAGTTTTGTAGGTAGAAAACCATTGATTAGCCTTTTTTTTTTTTTTTTTTTTTTTTAAGTCATAGGCAATTGTGTTTCCTGGCCCCTTTTCTAACCTGCACCTTTTTGATGTTTGTAGGAGACACAGAAAAGGTTCAACCGAGTCGCCCCACTAAGAGCAAGGATGCCCATGTCTGTGGCCGGTGCTGTGCCGAGTTCTTTGAATTATCAGATCTTCTGCTCCACAAGAAGAGCTGTACTAAAAATCAATTAGTTTTAATCGTAAATGAAAATCCAGCTTCCCCACCCGAAACCTTCTCCCCCGGCCCCCCTCCCGATAATCCTGATGAACAAATGAATGACACAGTGAACAAAACAGATCAAGTGGACTGCAGCGACCTTTCAGAACACAACGGACTTGACAGGGAAGAGTCCATGGAGCTGGAGGTCCCGGGTGCTAACAAAAGCAGCAGCGGCGCTTCCAGCGGCAGCCACAGCAGCACCGCCCCAAGCAGCAGCAGCAGCGGCTCCTCCACAGGTACCTCAGCCATCACAACCTCTCTACCTCAACTCGGGGACCTGACAACACTGGGCAACTTCTCCGTGATCAACAGCAACGTCATCATCGAGAACCTCCAGAGCACCAAGGTGGCGGTAGCCCAGTTCTCCCAGGAAGCGAGGTGCGGCGGGGCCTCCGGGGGCAAGCTGGCCGTCCCAGCCCTCATGGAGCAGCTCCTAGCTCTGCAGCAGCAGCAGATCCACCAGCTGCAGTTGATCGAACAGATTCGTCACCAAATATTGCTGTTGGCTTCTCAGAACGCAGACTTGCCAACGTCTTCTAGTCCTTCTCAAGGTACTTTACGAACATCTGCTAACCCCTTGTCCACGCTAAGTTCCCATTTATCTCAGCAGCTGGCAGCAGCAGCTGGATTGGCACAGAGCCTCGCCAGCCAATCTGCCAGCATTAGTGGTGTGAAACAGCTACCCCCAATCCAGCTACCTCACAGCAGTTCTGGCAACACCATCATTCCATCCAACAGCGGCTCTTCTCCCAATATGAACATATTGGCAGCGGCAGTTACCACCCCGTCCTCAGAAAAAGTGGCTTCGAGTGCTGGGGCCTCCCACGTCAGCAACCCAGCGGTCTCATCTTCATCCTCACCAGCTTTTGCAATAAGCAGTTTGTTAAGTCCTGCGTCTAATCCACTTCTACCTCAGCCAGCCCCCGCTAACTCGGTTTTCCCCAGTCCTTTGCCCAACATCGGAACAACTGCAGAGGATTTAAACTCCTTGTCTGCCTTGGCCCAGCAAAGAAAAAGCAAGCCACCAAATGTCACTGCCTTCGAAGCGAAAAGTACGTCCGATGAGGCATTCTTCAAACACAAGTGCAGGTTCTGCGCGAAGGTCTTTGGGAGTGACAGTGCCTTGCAGATCCACTTGCGTTCCCACACCGGAGAGAGGCCGTTCAAGTGCAACATCTGCGGTAACAGGTTCTCCACCAAGGGGAATCTGAAAGTCCACTTTCAGCGCCACAAAGAGAAATACCCTCACATCCAGATGAACCCCTATCCTGTGCCTGAGCATTTGGACAATATCCCCACGAGTACTGGCATCCCATACGGCATGTCCATCCCTCCAGAGAAGCCAGTCACCAGCTGGCTAGACACCAAACCCGTCCTGCCTACTCTGACCACTTCAGTCGGCCTGCCCTTGCCCCCAACCCTCCCAAGCCTCATACCCTTCATCAAGACGGAAGAGCCAGCCCCCATCCCCATCAGCCATTCTGCCACCAGCCCCCCAGGCTCAGTCAAAAGTGACTCTGGGGTCCCTGAGCCGGCTACGAGAAACCTAGGTGGGCTCTCAGAGGAAGCTGAAGGGTCCACTGTGCTACCCTCCAGTGGCAAAAGCGAAGAGAGTGGCATGGTCACCAACTCAGTCCCAACAGCAAGCAGTAGCACCCTGAGCTCCCCAGTGGCAGACTGCAGCCCCGTGGGCAGTGCCACCACCTTCACCAACCCCTTGTTACCACTCATGTCCGAGCAGTTCAAGGCCAAGTTTCCTTTTGGGGGACTCCTGGACTCAGCCCAGGCATCAGAGACATCCAAGCTCCAGCAACTGGTAGAAAACATTGACAAGAAGGCCACTGACCCCAATGAGTGCATCATCTGCCACCGGGTTCTCAGCTGCCAGAGCGCCTTGAAAATGCACTACAGGACACACACTGGGGAGAGGCCCTTTAAGTGTAAGATCTGTGGCCGAGCTTTCACCACGAAAGGGAATCTTAAAACCCACTACAGTGTCCATCGTGCTATGCCCCCGCTCAGAGTCCAGCATTCCTGCCCCATCTGCCAGAAGAAGTTCACGAACGCTGTGGTCCTACAGCAGCACATCCGAATGCATATGGGAGGCCAGATCCCCAACACCCCAGTCCCTGACAGCTACCCCGAGTCCATGGAGTCCGACACAGGCTCCTTCGATGAGAAAAATTTTGATGACCTAGACAACTTCTCCGATGAAAACATGGAAGACTGTCCTGAGGGCAGCATCCCCGATACACCCAAGTCTGCAGACGCCTCCCAAGACAGCTTATCTTCTTCGCCTTTGCCCCTGGAGATGTCGAGCATTGCTGCTTTGGAAAATCAGATGAAGATGATCAATGCCGGCCTGGCAGAGCAGCTGCAGGCCAGCCTGAAGTCGGTGGAGAATGGGTCCATCGAGGGGGATGTGCTGACCAATGATTCGTCCTCAGTGGGTGGTGACATGGAGAGCCAAAGTGCTGGTAGCCCAGCCATCTCAGAGTCTACCTCTTCCATGCAGGCTCTGTCCCCGTCCAACAGCACCCAGGAGTTCCACAAGTCACCCAGCGTTGAGGAGAAACCACAGAGAGCAGTCCCAAGTGAATTTGCCAATGGTTTGTCTCCCACCCCAGTGAATGGTGGGGCCTTGGATTTGACATCAAGTCACGCAGAGAAAATCATCAAAGAAGATTCTTTGGGGATCCTCTTCCCTTTCAGAGACCGAGGTAAATTTAAAAACACTGCTTGTGACATTTGTGGCAAAACATTTGCTTGTCAGAGTGCCTTGGACATTCACTATAGAAGTCATACCAAAGAGAGACCATTTATTTGCACAGTTTGCAATCGTGGCTTTTCCACAAAGGGTAATTTGAAGCAGCACATGTTGACACATCAGATGCGAGATCTGCCATCCCAGCTCTTTGAGCCCAGTTCCAACCTTGGCCCCAATCAGAACTCGGCGGTGATTCCCGCCAACTCATTGTCATCTCTCATCAAAACAGAGGTCAACGGCTTCGTGCATGTTTCTCCTCAGGACAGCAAGGACACCCCCACCAGTCACGTCCCTTCTGGGCCTCTGTCTTCCTCTGCCACGTCCCCAGTTCTGCTCCCGGCTCTGCCCCGGAGAACTCCCAAGCAGCACTACTGCAACACGTGTGGCAAAACCTTTTCCTCGTCGAGTGCCCTGCAGATTCACGAGAGAACTCACACTGGAGAGAAACCCTTTGCTTGCACTATTTGTGGAAGAGCTTTCACGACTAAAGGCAATCTTAAGGTACCTTGCTCTGTCTGCGCCTCACCCACTCTCTCACCCCTGTCCCACTGTCATTGATTATCTATAATGCATGCCCCGAGAGTCATCAGCCCAGATATTCAGGGCGAGAGCTCTTGCAAGGGAACCCGCTGCACATGGTGGATGGGGGAGAAACGAGGGTGCCTGGGAGGGTCAGGATCGTGGCAGGGACAAGGGCAGGCTGCAGCTCACTGAATGTCAGTGCACATTGAATAATTTGGTACCTAAGCGAAGCAGCAGCCTCTCTCTGTTGTCTCGCTAAGTGCACCAAATGAATTGCTTTACCTACCAAGGAAGACAGCCTGGCGTTGCCATGGGGTATTGATTAAAGACCTCCATGTGGCCTGCGTGCTGCCCGTATCACTTAATAATTATGGTTCTCGGCGTATGCATCTATTTTTCATAACTGCAGTCCAGCATGGTTTGTTTGTCTAAAAACAATAACGTCACTGCTCTGCTAATGGGTATTATGATAATTGATTATACAGCATTTCCTACTGATATGGAAATAAAGCAAATATGCTTAAGTTCTAGAGCAACAGTTGAGTGCTCTTAGTGTGTACACTTTTCTGTTGACAGAGTGTTTCTCTGGAGATTGCTCCCAGTAATGTGAGATGAATAATTACTTTCTGGCTTTTCTCTCCATACGCAGGCCCTCCCATGGGCAATCAGGGAGGGATACCTTCTTCCCCTCTGAAAAGGACATTTATAGGGTAAAGGGTGTCAGATACAATACTTACCATTGCAATGAGAGTGGACATAACAATTCTAACCCTGAAAGGAGCTATCCGCCACTGCCTGGCTTGCTTGAGGCCATTGTAAGCTAAATATGGGTAATAAAAAAGAAGTAAGTAAGGCATCTTTGCCCAGGAAGAGGGAGACAGCCCAGGGCTGCAGAGAGTGAACACGTTATTACTAGACAGGAGGAATGGATGGTTCCTGTTGCCTTCACTGTCTGTCACAGGATGAGAATAGACATTTAGGCCATTTGCTTTGTGGACATTTGGGATATGAGTGGAGACAGATTCAGCTATTAAGCTTCTCTCCCCCTCCTCTTTCCCCCTCCCCTTTGCCTGCCCTCCCTGTATCTCAGGTACACATGGGCACTCACATGTGGAATAGCACCCCTGCGCGACGGGGTCGGCGGCTCTCTGTGGATGGCCCCATGACATTTCTAGGAGGCAATCCCGTCAAGTTCCCAGAAATGTTCCAGAAGGATTTGGCGGCAAGATCAGGAAGTGGGGATCCTTCCAGCTTCTGGAATCAGTATGCAGCAGCGCTCTCCAACGGGCTGGCGATGAAGGCCAACGAGATCTCCGTCATTCAGAACGGTGGCATCCCTCCAATTCCTGGAAGCCTCGGCAGTGGGAACAGCTCACCTATTAGTGGGCTGACGGGAAACCTGGAGAGGCTCCAGAACTCAGAGCCCAACGCTCCCCTGGCCGGCCTGGAGAAGATGGCAGGCAGTGAGAACGGAACCAACTTCCGCTTCACCCGCTTCGTGGAAGACAGCAAAGAGATCGTCACAAGTTAAAGCAGCTGGGCTGGAGACATAGCATTCATTCTTGTTCAGAATGCGACCTATGGTGGCCTCCTACTCCTTGCCCTTCCCCGCCCACCGTGCCCCTTCCTTCTGTTCCCCAGATCTATGAACTACAACATGATGAAGACATTCTTTTGTACCTTGTTCAACTTTAGAGTTCTAAGAAAGCTTATTTATTAGTGATATAACCTTGCTTTGCAAACAGAATGCAAGCGTTAACTTTGGTCTTCTGTATTTTGGACTAAATACTAATTGACTAGAGTGCTGTAAACTTGCTGTAACATTTATGGCAATTGCAAGTTGCCCTGCTAGGCAGTTGTAATCTGGCATTAACTTATTTTCTATATCCAGTTTAATATGAATCTGGTGTTGATGCAATGCCTCGGTGATGCATTAGATCTCTAATAAAGTCTGTATATACA
Source organism: Plecturocebus donacophilus (assembly GCA_004027715.1). Classification (NCBI taxonomy): domain Eukaryota; kingdom Metazoa; phylum Chordata; class Mammalia; order Primates; family Pitheciidae; genus Plecturocebus; species Plecturocebus donacophilus. The sequence continues at coordinate 13,868 of PVKP010039824.1, forward strand.
TGTACACTTTGATCCTGCTGGAAAATTTTATCAGCAAACACATTGTCTAATCTTTCACAACAGATTTAAGGAAAGGACTGAAAGTACAGACTGAACAGTGTGGCTCTTTGAAAAGTTTGGTTTTTTAATTTTTATTCTAAAATTCAACCTGTTTTGTTTTGTTTTGTAGATTTAACCATTTCCATTTGGAACTGCTATTTGTATTGTGCTTTTTACTTGAGTCGTCTTCGATGTCAATAGGTTTCTGTACAGTAATAAGCACGCAGAATTCTTTAGAGAAAAAGAAAACAAGTGTTGTTTTGGTAGTTGAAACTGAGATGTAACATTTTGCCTTGTAGGTATATTCACAATAGAAAATGTGTGCTGGAATTTCACAATGCTGCTAAGTATAGCATCTTGAACAACCTTCAGTGGAGAAAATGTAGATGCTCTTGTATATACAATAAGAAATATCACTTTCATTAAAATGTACATATGTTCCTTACAAGAGCAAATGCTTCTTCTTGATCAAGAGAGCAGGTATAGTGTTTGTTTATTTTGTATTAGGTATGGAAAAAAAAATTGGACTGTTACATGCACTTTCTTGGAAAGTTGAAAGGAAAGGGGGGGTCCAATTTCTTTAACATTTAATACTAACAGCAGAGATACTGTAATTTTACTCAAGTAATCAAATACATTTTTTTTTTTGCAACAGATAAAACAAAATAATGTGTCTGTGTTTTTAGAGTGCATTTCTATTTAGCCAGGCCCCTAAATGCATTTTCACTATTCCCCAGGTAGCAGTAAATTGTGTATGTGAGTGTGTAACTCCCTTTAAATGAGGAATTGTAAAAGGCATAACAGAAACGAGTTTGCATGGGCCTGCTTTTTCTTTCATTTTGAAATTTGGAGGCCCTAGATATTTCCCCAGTATCCATGACTTATTTAGGAATGAATTTTATAGACTCCACTTGCTACCCACCCCACCCCCAAGAAAAATGAAGAAATGAAATGACATAAAAAGATGTTGTTGGAGGTTTTATCCCAACAGGTAAGTTTCTTTTAAGCCAGATATTTATGCCGATTTAGATTTCACTTTTATTATTTTGGTTTGATTTCCCTTAATACAGTCACTTTTTTTTCATATAGCTGAGAGCCACATTGCTGGGGAGTTCCGATGCTGCCGGCTTATATATTCTGACTCAAACTGGGCCTCAACCCAGAGAGGTCAACATGTTCTTTATTTAATTGGTCTTTCAGGCATTTAAACGCACATGCATATTTGAAAGAAAAAGTCTATTAGAAAGGTTATGTAGAGTCAGCTTGAATATTTCATCATGCAAATTCAATTGGATTCTTCCCCTCTCCCTGTTGCTCTGGGGCAGAGGGGGGAAACAGGCTTTCTTCCTCCTGATCACTATTTTGGGGTGAGCAAACAGACTAAATGGAAGCTGTGTCCAGAGGGGTCGCCGATTTTTTTTATTTTTTATTTTTTTGTTTTTATGTTTCTGGGAGGTGGTGAACCGCCGCAGCCGGCGGTTGTGCCCAGGTAAGGTAGAAAGTCTCGGGCTACTTCCTGCAGAAGTTTCCACCAGGGCTCTGGCCACCCGGGGCCGCGCTCCCCCGACCCTGCCGTTAGACGTCGGTGCCGAGCGGGCGCCTTCAGCCCCTGCTCGGCCTCCGGGCCCGGGCGCGGCGTTCGGGAAGGTGGGCGCTGACCTGGGCCGGGACAGTGCAGGGGAGGGGGTGGGAGCCCCAGAGGCAGAGAGGGCGGCGGCGGGGGTGGGCGTGGGGGGGTGCGCCACGTAAGGAGGGATGCTGAGAATCACCCCGAAGGCTCGGCACCTGAACATTTAGAGGGACAGATTTCTAGGTCTCGCCTCTCCCGTCCCGTCCCCTCCGCGCCCAGGGGTGACCTTTTTTCCTCAAGAGTGGGGACACGGATTGAAGGCCGGAATTCCAGCCAGAAGCTCTTGTTCTGCGCGGGCCAGATGGAGCGGTTTCCGCTGCACAGACTAAGTCCACACCTTCCCATCGCTGGGCGTGGCGAGGAGGGGCTGCCCCGGGCTGCACGCCCTTTGCGCCCAGGCCCTTGTCCCGTGGGCGGACCGTGCGCCGAGGGACAGAGCCTGGGGACATCCGAGGGAAGTGGTCCGGGGGTCTGTAGGCCAACGAGAAGGGCAGACTTCGACAGTGTCCCCCCTGGCGCACGCGCCCGGCGCCTCGCCGGCCCTCTCCAAAGGGCCCAGGCGGCTGCCCCGCGACGCCGTCCAGCAAGCGTCCGACAGCAGCTGGATCCCGCTCTGCAAAGGTCGCCGCCGCCGGGTCTCGGGGGCTCCCGCACGCAGGGCCTGGCGCGAAGGTCACCGTCCAGCACCACCTCGGGCTGCGCGTCCATTTCCAAGAGGCAGGCGGTGGAGAGAGGGGAGCCCGGGCACTGTGTTCCCTTTCCCTCTCATCACCAACCTCCTACCCTCCAGTGGTTTCTGAAAGTGAGTTGCAGGGAGCAAAAGTCACTTTTTTTTCGGGAGGCATCAGAAGCGTTTAGGAAAAGATCTGAGGGTCTATTTCTCCCCCGACCCCCTTTCTCTCTCTCTCTCTCTCACTCTCTGTCTCTCTCTCTCTCTCTCTCTCCCTCTCCCTCTCCCCTCCCCCCGCTTTTGTCCCTGCCTATCCATTTATTGATTGACTATCGTTCTAATCTATTGATTATTACCTGCCCATTCATTCCTCTTTCCATCCATTTCCAAAATAAGAAGTCGCCCTCTGCCCTGCTTCTCCTCCCAGTGTGAAAAATACACTCAGCCTTTGGACTCGGCCGGTAGAACAGAACTAGATTTACATTTATAAAGCAACAGGGTTGAGGTGAAGGCAGCCGACGGGCGCGCACCCCCTCCTCACCTATTCCCCCACCCTGGCCCAGCCACGCCTCGCTGGAGATGCCCCTTGGTGGTATTGGAATCGCGGAAAACCGAGTTCACTGAATTAAGGAAGGATTGCTGCTGCAACTAAGTTGACAGAATTTTTTAACTAAAAATACTCACTTTGCTGACAGTTTCCCCAGTTTTTTTTAAAAGGGAATTGTAAAAATACAGAGCAGCGCAGAGAAGAATTTAAGAAACGCTTTGTGCCTATCACTCAAAATTTTCAAAAGTTAGGCACTTGTAGTTTATTCGAGGTTTTTTTTTTTTTCCTCCACCCCTCCGCAGGAGCTGCGTTTCCTGTTCTTCCTCTCTGCCTGGGTAGCTATCATTCTCTCATTCTCTTCTCTGTCTTTCCTTCCTTATAGTCCTTCGTGCTTTTTCTTTTTCCTTCCCCCTCCATCTCCACTACCCCTCCTTTTCCACCCACCCCCACGGGCTTCCTTCTTTCTGGAAAATATACTTGGAAGAGCAGTTTGGTAATTGACAGGGACCTGGGGAAGGAAAACGAGAGAGAGAAAAAAAGAACCAATACTGACCCAAGCTGCCCGAGATGATCTTCCCCCCCCCGACCCCCCCCACCCCCCCCACTCCCGTCTGGGTGGGGGAAGGGTGGGTAGTGTAGGAGAGGGTTCCTGCAGAAGATCAACTGGAGATACCTGAAGGTGACTTTGGGCTTAGAGTTTTCACATCCCAATCTTCACAGGTTAGGTCTATTCAAATAGCTTTCTAGAGAGTGGAGGGAGGGCATTTTTTTTTTTTTTTTTAATTAGAAGAAAAAAAATCTTCAAACAGAAAATTCTAAATGATTTGCAGTTGACATAAATTTCTAGCAGTAGATTATTTGCTTATTGTTTTTGGCATGTCGTGAATGTCAAGAATGAAAGAACTTAAAAAAAAGAAAAATCTCCCACTCTGTTAAAACTTAGCAGTCCTGTTAGAAAAATAAAGCAATGGATTCTTTACTAGGAGTTACACACTCCACCCCAAATGAAACAAATGTCAGAGGGGGTAACAAAGTGGAAAAAAGTGTAAAGTGAATTTCAAAGGGCTCCACAGTAAAGCACAATCTAAGATTCAGAGAAAAGTAGAGACGGATAAGACAGGAATTAGGTCATCTCGTCCAGACCCCAGGAAATATGTCTAGATCAAAGCCTGCTCTGTTAGAATAAACAAAACAGGACCCATTGGGCCCTACCAATATTTTCATCTCAGTGCTAAGAGCTGCTAATCTGACCAGCTCTATTTGATGAAAGGGGGTAAAAATTACAACTGTAAAAATGACTACGTAAAAAATGTCCTCTCAACTCTTAGAGGAAGACAAAGATTTAGATTTGAGCTAAAAAGTAACAAGATCCAGGCCCAGATCAACACAAACTTCCTGGAATTTTAGCACTAAGTAAATTATCTAATCCTAGCCATTGTTCCCTCCCTGCCGCCAGCCCTCACCCCCACCCATCTTGTGCACCCCATGCAATTGAGTATGCCAGATGATTTATATTAAAAATTGCTTAAACTTTAACTGCAGTCTGAGGATATTGCAGGAGGCCTATGGGGTTCACTTCTTTTGCATTTCTTAAAAATCTAATCGTTTTCTGTCCTCCACCAGCCCCAGTGTGGCCTGCCCCCCAGGCAGTTGTTGGGGTAGCAGGCTGGACTTCCTTGTGTGGATGCTTTGTTGAAGCCCAGTCTTAAAGTTTGGGCTCTCTTTCCACTGGGAAGAGCAGATGGACAGAGGCCTGGCTTGTGTGTCCCACCAGCCTAGCTTTGGGTACACACCATCCATCAGCTCGTTGATATTTTCGCAGCTAAGCCAAAGGACTGTGTAAGTACTGGGTAAGACTTTCTTTCACCACCAACCTGATGGCCTTCAACCAACGGCCAAGGAACATTTGATAGGTAGAAACATCTACAAAAAAGGACAGGAAATCCCAGAGAAGGAAAATTCACCCAGGCGAAATCCCAGGTTTGTAGTTCCTTACTGAGCCTGGCTTCCTCTTAACTGTTTAAACATACGACTTGGCTCCTCTTGTGTTTCTGTGTCCATCTGAGCTCAAGTTGAACAAAGACTTGTGGGCCGCATGTCAACCTGGCTCCAGTGCTTTCAGAAGCCAGGGCTGATGACGACAGGGATGGGGAGTGTAATCGGCCTTTCTGAACGCAGCCAAGAGCAGACCATTTTCTGTGTGGGCCCCTGCCTGCTCACTTTGCCAAGGGCAATTCCAGGATCGGCTTTTTGCTTACATTCTGCCATGGGCTTTGAAGACAGGTGAAACTGCATTGGCAGCCACATACAAGTCGATCCTTCCTTATAAGACCCAGAGTGGGACCTAGTCCAGCTGCACCAGACACAGCTGAACCCTGACACGGTGCAGTCTGTGAGGTCATGCATGCCTGAAGACTAGGAGACCACGTCATCTTGTTGTCACAGCGACATTCAGGATGAAGTCCTGGAAGTCACCTGGAAACATGGGTAAACATGGTAGACCCCTGCTCCTGATGTTAGAGGCAGACAAAACATACCTATATACTAATCAGCCTGCAGACCTGCTTCTGTATTCAGAAGTTGGAATTCTCCATGTCTTACCTTGCTTGTGATTCATAACAATCCATTTAACAGAAGACAAAACTAAGACCCTGAGAGCAGAGAAGGAATATTTGGACACCAGGAGACCTAGAGCCTGAATGCCAACTTTGGACATTTGGCGATCATTGCCTGATCCACGATACCATTCCCCAAACTGTGCCATGAGAGGTTAGACTTCCATCAATAGTCTCTAGTAACTTCCTTCAAACTCTTGCCATGTTTATAACCACATTAATGGAATCCTACCTTTACTTTTACTTATTTAATAATTTAAGCGGATTTCCTTTTTAAAACTTAAGTATATTTATTTTAAAAGGAATGGGAAACATTAAATTCATTTATCTCCAGTAGTCTTTCTAATCCTGTGCAAGAGAATCCCTTAGAGTGCAGAACAGTTTTACACTGGTGATATTCCCAAATTCAAAGTAATCTGAACGAATCCTGCTGCTTCACTCGGTGACACCCTTTCTGGGTTCTCTTCTAACCAGCTGTCTCTTGTTTCAGA
>PVKP010039825.1:0-19871 GCA_004027715.1 Plecturocebus donacophilus
AAAACACAAAAATTAGCCGGGCATGGTAGCATATGCATATAGTCCCAGCTACTTGGGAGGCTGAGGCAGGAGAATCACTTGAACCCGGGAGGCAGAGGTTGCAGTGAGCTAAGATCACACCACTGCACTCAAGTCTGGGTGACAGAGCAAGACTCTCAAAAACAAAACAAAACAAAAAACTATATGAATACATGTTTGCAGTCACTAATGTTTGGCAGAAAAGTCTGGGCCAAGGAGTGATAATAGTTTGCCTTCCCTAAAACTGCTTGTGCAAACCCTCCATGGGGCCAATACATGTATCAGACATTTGTTAAGTCTCACCCATTTCCCGTGGCACTCATCTTTATGTGCACACTCTCAGCTTCTTATTGCACACACTGGGCTCTGTCTGGAGCCTCAGGACGTATTAGGCCTGCAAGCAGAGCAACCAACAAGTGTCAAGTCTTAGTACCAGGAACAGCCTTCCACCCTGAGCTGCATTCCACATGGCCTCAGGGGTCGCTGGGGGATTGAGACTGTGTTATCCACAATGATAACCTGTTTGTTAATGACTATTTTTTTTGAGACGAAGTCTTGCTCTGTCATCCCCAAGCTGGAGTGCTGTGGCATGATCTCTGCTCACAACAACGTCTGCCTCCCAAGATCAAGTGATTCTCCTGCCTCAGCCTTCCAAGTAGCTGGGATTACAGACACCCACCACCATGCCCAGCTAATTTTTGTATTTTTAATAGAGACAGGGTTTCACCATGTTGGCCAGGTTGGTCTTGAACTCCTGAGCTCAGGTGATCTACCTCCTCCCCAAGTGCTGGGATTACAGACATGAGTCACTGTGCCTGGCCAGTTAATGAATGATTTATATTGACTCTTCTTTTCTGTCACATTTCTCCACTTGCCTTCTAGTGCTTTCTGTGTTTACCTCCTATTCAAGTTACTTATCACTGTGTAACAAATTACTCCAAAACATAGTGGCTTAAAACAATAATCATTGTATTTTGTTCACAATTTTGTAGATGCAGAATTCAAGCAGGACTCCACTGGGTGTCACTTCTGTTCTGTGTTGACTGAGGTAAGTTGGTAGTGTAGTCAGCTGGTGAATTGGCTGGTCTATAGGTTCCAATATGGTTTTACTTGTGTGTCTGATGACTTGACAGGGATGGCTGGAAGGCTGGCACTGGCAATTAAAAAGCCTGCTTTTGACTTCTCCAATACGGTGGTCTCAGGGTAGTCAGACTTTTGACCTGTTGTTGTTCTGGGGCTTCCAGAGGGAGTGCCTCAAGGTCTCCTAGTGGAAGTTGCCCTTATTTTAAGGTCTGGGTATAGAAAACTGCACAGATTTACATTGCAGCATCAACGCAGAAAATACTCTGGTTCATGGGGAAGGGAGATAGACCCTACCAAAGAGAGAGAGAAGTAACAAAGAGTCAAGATCGACTTTGAAGGCAACCCAATCCAAAACATGACCTAAAGATTATGCATTGCAGTGGAGCATCACATCTGAGAGTTCCCTATTCACATAATGGTCACACACTAGCTCATTTGGAAGCACGTGGGCAGGCATGGAAATGCAATTCCAGACCTCCCAGAAAAGTGATTCTGAGTGGGGAAGATCCATTTCCATAAATCACACCAACCGTCCTGAGAAAAACACGTACACTTATGTCCATACATATCTCAACCAGGTGCAAGGCCTGTCCTGAAGTCACTTCTCTATAAGGCTGCTTACTGGTGGCTCTAAGAAACCCAATTCCCACTCCTATCTCAACTCTGAAGCTGACACTGTCATCTCATTTGCAGGGAGAGCATTTGGTTCCACTTGTGTATTGATGTGGACAATCTGCGATGTGTGGAAATCGATGAGTTCAGGCACATGTGTGCAAGGCTTGTCTAGGCAAAACTCAGCTGAGTGTGGTTGTTTAGGATGTGCAGTCATATTTTAACTTAATTTTTCTCTAATTTTATCTCGATTTATTGTGTTTTTACATGAAGAAATACCATTCACACAGAGGGATTTTATGGCTGGCAGAGACCCTCATAATGGGAGTATTGCTTATATCATCTAAGAAGCAATTGTCAATACTTCCACACTCATTTCCTAAGGACCCTGGCTATTTGCCAAATAATTGACTTTAGCAAGAAATAAATCTTATGAGATGTAGTCTTTCCTAATGGATATATTGCAATAATAATCCTTCTGCTAGCTACTTCACGTGGATATGGAAGGATTAAATGGAGTGAGAGATATACAAGTGGTGTGAAACCAGAAATGCACTGAAGTGTTTGTTGTATGTCTAAACTCCTTGAGAGAAAAGATCATTGCTATGCTTGGGTCATACCACACGTGATAATTATTTGCTGAAATGAATAAAAGCATTGTCATTCATTTTGCAAACAAGTAATAGTGATTTATAAAATTATACAGAAAAGCTTTTATCTCACAAAACTAAAACTAGTGAGTAATGAGAACCAGTGGTAACGTCTAGCAAGAAGTATTATGAATCGTCCCAAACTCACGAGTTCAAATAAATGACATCATATGCAACTTTGAAAATACAAAGAATCCTTGCCTTCTGCATTCCTAAGAAGAAAAATTTTGGTTACACTGGAAATAGGAAATAGTGAGGAGAGAGTTTTCTGTGAACCAGATGGATTATTTTGCAGCTCTTAGGAAATATTGTAACCAGCTACCATGAAAGCCTCTGGCTGAGATGTTTAAAGGTGAGCAGTCCCAGCCTTCAACCAGGCAGTCTGGGGGAGGGGTGAATTGCTGTGCGAAAGAACAGGGAGTCATGTGGTCCAACTGTAAAATAGAAAAATTGCATGTAATTATTTTACCAGCAGAGTGTGATGATGTGAAAGGAAGAGCTAATGATGATGCACTCAGCTTGTTAGAAGCTTTTCCTTCTGGGGAGCTCAAGGTTACAAGAAGTGCTGCTCACTGGAATTTTTTTCTTTCCTCCTTCTGGGTGTGTAATGCTACAATAAACCCCGCACAGAGAGAGTTAATGTTGCAAGGATGTTTTTAAATAATTTCTGTGACTAAAGCCGGAGATACAAGCCTGGCAATAATTCTCCCTGACTTCAAGCATCCTGTATTGATTGATTAATTATTCCATCAATGAACTAACAGGTATTGACCTTATCTGGTTGAGTAGCATTTAGCCAAAAGTCAGTAATCTACATCGATCACTTAATGGAACATCAAAGCTCAGCATTCTGACAGGTTTATGTCATTCAGCAAAAATCTGTCTATGTTTTGCTGATACCTTGACCTTTTGTATCAAGCAGTCTTTACAGAAAACGAAAAGCAATGACAAAATCAAATCTTGAAAATAATGCTTTGTTATGTACAAGAAGATCTTCTTGGACTATTGCAAATAGCTTCTGCTAAGATCTCATTGAAGTATTTCTTTGCCATCTGAAAAGCTGTTTTCTGCATGCTTGTGATATATGATATTTTGATGAAGAGTGAAATTATCAAAACAATGAGTCCTGGGATAATTAACACTTAAAAAGCAGAGCTTCACAGAGGCAACATGGAATAAGTGACATTCTTTAGGGAACGGCAGATGTAAACAGAATTTGAGCCAATGATTCAGAATGGGAAAGATGCTATCAATCCTTGCTCATTGTTGAGTACCAGAATCCTGATTCTAATGTTCAGGCAAAATCTGCTGACCCTAATACCTGTATATTCACCTCAACGACTGGAAGAATTTGTTATGAAAACAGTATAAAGATCTATTGATAATTTCTAAGGTCATTTTTACAAAGATATTTTACTTTTTATTATATTTATGTATAGCGAATATGAAAAATACGCAGTCGATTTTTACTACGATTTTTCATTTCTTCTTTGTTCAGGGATTGGTGATAAAATCTTTAACAAGCATGGCCCCAGAAACGACTTCTGGAGTGATGCTTCTGGGATCCTCTTCTGTGATTCCAATACTGTTTTTGTCCCACAAGTTTTGGCTGCATAATAAGGATGCCCACTTCTTGCTCCAGAACTCTTATTTTTAAGTTTTAATTATTGCTCATGCATTGACTTAAAGCACAGGAACAAAGTATTAAGGCTCTTTAAACTGTCTTTTAGGAAGATGCTGCTCCCTTCCAATATGTTAAGATGGTGGTTCTGCCCATGCAGTACTGTACCACAACGCAGTGCACTCTCTCTACATCTCTGCTTGTAGAAGCTGCTTTAGGGCGGAAGAATCCACCTGCTGATACCAGCTATAGCGGTCAGTGGTAGGCCTAAGGAGGTTAAAGAGCTTTCAGTGGGAAGCGGCTATTTCTGCTTGGAGTCTTACTTAAAAATGCTTCTCACAATTGCCCAGCCCCACTTTGATCCACCATTTGCAGTGCTCAGAATGTCTTATCGCTCCACGTTTGAAGAAAAGTCACACGCTGTAGCTCCTCCATAGTTTAATAGGTTTGGTTTAGGTCTATGACTTGTTTAATAATTAAAATTAAATTTTTCCTTTAGTAACAATATTTTTCAATATGCTGAATATTTTCTACAACCAATCGGATCCTTACTGTCTATAATAAAAATGATAAACGGATTTCAGCCTGAGTTCTAAACATTCTGCTCATATTTATTAGCTCTGTGGTCCTGGGTGAGTCACATGCCATCAGTTTCCTTATCAGTAAAATATGGGTGTTGGCCTAGGATAAATTTCAGTTCCATTTTATTACTTACAAGTTATTAAGCTTGATTCAATATTTATGTATAATTTATTTCAGAATATGTGAATAGAGACACTCACAAAAATTAAAATAATATGCTAGAGTAGCTTGTCCTCTAAGCTAAAATGAAATCAGAAAAGGCATGAAAAAGGAAAGATACTCTACACCAACTTTAAATGACCATGTAAAATGACTCAATTGATTACTAAGTAGTGTTTAGCCCCTTTTCAACTGAAATTTGGTTTTATTAAGAATTTGATAGGCACAAATCATGTAATGTCAAAATTATGGAGAAAAAGCAAAGCAAGAAAAAGGAGAAAGGAAGGAGGGGACAGAGGGAGGAAAGGAGGAAAGGTAAAAGAGGAATGAGGAGGGTGGAAGCAAAGGGAGAAGGCTGTAAACCACTTAGGATCTTTGAGGAAGGAAGATGAACACAGACTTTCACCTTGGTCATTTGTTCCTTTTGTGTTTCATTAGCAATGGCCGACTTCAGAGAATTAATAAAAATCTTAAATGAATTATTTTCACATTAACGTTATTTTCCCATTAAATACGAAGTGATTAAATTAAATCAAGGTGGCTAGAAAAATATACCTATTTCATTGTGATTTTGTAGCACATATGATGTCTTTTGTCTAAAAATGGTTCTCAGGTTTGACTGATGCATACATATTAATACTGAGGCTGACATTTTAGTCATGTGTTTGGATTTTGTTTTCATTTTGTATAAACTGGATAATTTTGTCTCCTTATATATTTTGTTTCACAATATAGTCAATTGAATTTACATTAATATTTATTTTTATAATATGCTTAGAGTCTGTATGCTGTGGAGAAGGTACGTCATTCACCTGGAAAAGTAAAAATGATGTGTAATTTTCTAAAAGCACTAACCTCGAATCTCGTAATTTGAATAGTAACACATGTCCTCTTGGTAACATAAGTTAGCCAAACAAACCGCCGTGCAAGTGGGCAGATCTTGTTCCAGGCAGCTTAGGAAACAAGTATGCAAAATATTAGTTAGTTTTACTAAACTAAGCAAACTTATGTTACTTATTAAAACTGTAGAATGCAAAGTCATTGAAGAGAATGAGCAATTAGGAAGATAAATGTATAAAGTTTAATTAATAAGGTACAAACTTTGATGAAACAATAAGAAGCATTACTTTACTGCAATTCCAGGGTTCCCAAATGTGTTTGGTCTGGGGACACTCTTACACTCTTAATAAAATGTTTGAGAACTCAGAAGATCTTTGATTTATGTCGTTTTCATTTAAAATTAAAGCTGAGACATTCAAAATTAAAACTGTGACATGTGAAAATATTTGCACATTATTTCATTTTGAAATGACAACACTTTACGGTAACCCAAATAACAGTTTTAAGAAAAATAAACACTTTTTTAAAAACAATGAGAAGAATGACACTGTTGTTTATTTCTTCATTTTTCATTTTTCAAATTCCCTTAATACGTCTTAATTGAAATAGCTATATTCTCACACCTGCATCTATATTTAACCTATTGCAATATGTTGTTTTTATGGAAATAAACAACAGCAACAAAAAAATCAGACCTCAAACAGATTTACAGTTGGAAAAGAGAGGAGTATTTTCATGTATTTTTCAGAAAATGTGGATATTCTTTTTATTAGTTCAGCAAAACTCAGTAAGTGGTAGTTTTCTAAAGAGTAGTTGCAATTTGAAATCTATAGCTGTATCAATGAACTTTTTGTACTCTGTTGCATTATGATTTTTTTATCTTGAATTTTGTGTGATAATTTTACCTATAGGTAATTTTTTAAATAGAATTTATTTTTTAGAGCACTTTTAGGTTCACAACGAAATTGAGATGAAAGTATAATGCATAGTTCCCATGTGCTCCCTGTCCCCACACACAGTTTCCCCAACTATCAAAATTTCACATCAGAGTGATATATTTGCTATAACTGATGAATCTGTTTTCATGTATCATTATCCTCAAGTCCAAAGTTTGCATTATGGCATGCTCTTGGTGTTGCATATTCTATGGATTTGGACAATTGTATTATAGCATGTATCTAAAATTATCATATCATACAGAATACTTTCAGTATCCTAAAAATCCTCTGAACTATGCATATTAGGTCTTCTTCCCTCCTGATCTCTGGCAAGTGATCTTTTTATTGTTTCTATAGTTTACCTCTTCCAGAATGTCATATAATCAGAATCATACTGCATGTAGCAGCCTTTTCAGCTTGACGTCTTTCACTTAGTAATATGCAGCACAAGCATTTTATGCATACTTCACACTTTACCATGCAGGATACTAAAAAGACACCCACTAAATGGTCAAGATACAATAAAATTAGTAATGTTATACTTTACCATGTGTATGTGGAAATGGAAGTTTTTAAAGCTGTTAGCGCATGGCAGTGTAAAATACACTGACAGTGGTATAATTTCATGCCATGGTTTTGTTGTGTGCTAATGGGCCATCAGTTTAATCCACCATTAATTGAAAGGCAAATCATGTTTTAGTGTTGTTATATAGAGAGTTTTGAGATTTGGACTCCCTAGAGGAGTCTTAGAGACTCCCAGAGTTTCACAAACCATTCTTTAAAAATTGTCGTTACCATACGTTTTACCTAGTGATCACACAAGTCTTGAGGAATTGCTGAAATGTTTAAACCCTAATTCTAGACAAATTTGCTACACACACAGAAAATGTGCATACAGTTTTAGGGGTTCGTGGACAACCACAAGCCGGCTGTGTACCTCTAGAACATAGTTAATGAACCTTGCTTTAAAGTCATGACTTTTAATAGGCAACCATGTAGAATTTTCTACCACAAAACTCTGAGCAACCTTAAAGTTTAAGTGCCTATTTTCAAATATAAGATTTGGTGTTCAGAAATCATGCATCCTATACATAGTATCATAAATAATTAAGGAAAACATGTAAAATAATAATAAATAAATAATTTAAAACCAAGGTTTATAAACATGATTGTTAAAAGCCTCTAGCCCTGTCCCTTTCATTCGTTCCCTACTTAGAAAGCGAAAATAAATTATTTATTAAGGTTGTTTAAATTTAAATGAGCTTATTAACCTTAAATGCAGTGATTGAATGCTCATTTTCTGGTGATTTCTGTTTTTTCCTCCAACCATACTCACAGACAAGAGGCATGAGAAAGACAGTCTACATTCCATCATATTGCTGCCAGTAGATGAACTCAGGAGAGTATCCCTTTTAATACTTAGCCTCAAGTAATAAGTTTCAAATGTGTACACAGAAGAGTAGTCAGGCCGATGCTGTGTGCCTGGACTCCGAAATTGTAGGCCATTATTGGTATCTTACCTTTTTTAAAAGTATCAGTTTGGCACCATTTTTACTCATAAAAACAGACACCCAGACTCACACCTTAATAGATACATTATCTGGGAAAAGTGAAAGTAGCCTTTTAGTACCTTGTTGCACATAAACTGGGCTTTATGTATAGAAAGTTACTTTACACGGATAATAAACCAAATATAAAATGGTCATTTCTGGCAGCTAATTTACCTTTATAGTTTATAGAGGTGCCTTCTTTATAATGTACTTTCAGATTCTACTTTCCCTGAGTTCAGTAATCAGTGTCAATTACTGCTGGTTTCCATAGAAACAAGATAACTAAAATCTTCAGTCATGGGCCAGTTTTACAAATAATGTAGACTTTGGAATGACTGTACCAATGACCTAATCCTTGAAGCAGGTGCCAATAAATTTAACCCCTTCAAATGATGTTTAAAGTTCTGTGCATAGTTTTTGCTAATAATAGATCTACATATTTAAACACAGTGATCTATAGTTCAGACAGTAAGAGGGGATTAATCCACCCTCCCCTGAAGGGATATCAAATGAATTGTATCATTTGGAAGCAGCTGTTGAGCAGTCACAAAACCTGAGTTGTTAGTATCCTGACTACAGTTCATCAGGAGCTTATTCTTCTTCCCAGTGTTCAGGCAAGCTCAGATTTTTCTTGAAAAAAAAAATTGTCATTTAGAAAGACTTTCTGCACTGCTCTAAATATTAAGAAACACTAATACGGCTAAATTAATATTGTTAATTACGTGGCTTTGAAATACATTCATATTATCAACTGGTGATGCCAATTGTATAATTGCTTATTATGTTGTTTTAAAACTTGCTGTATTTCTAATATAAATTTAGTGTGTGAAACTCCTTCGATATGTATTTTCTTCATGTGTGCTATGGTTGAACATGGATAAGGCCTTCACATTCCATTTATAATACTTACTAATTAATTTCACAATTAAAATACAATTACAAAGAAAATGCAAACCAGCGTTTTTCAATCAACCTGTCTCATTAGAGCTGGGATCTTTTTTTTTTTTCAGCACTATAACTTTCTTTAAAACATTTTCCAGCTTCCAGTTTGTTTTGTTACCATTGTTTCACATTGTACAGATTATTGCTACGTTATTAGATTCTCATATTCTCTCTCACAATAATATGAGCTAGCAGTAGAGCACTAAACTTCATCTCGAATTGTTTGAGGAATTGTGAAATGACATATCATCTGGTCTTGAGATACACTAGAAAGGTGGAATAGCTTTAGTTTTTTGACTCTGAGCTCCATATACATTTTAACAAAGTAACAATAAAGCATCATATTTCTTCTCTTCTTAAGCACATGTTGTCACCTCTCCCATTTTGGAATCAAACCTGCTGGGGGGGTCCTCTGATACACGATGGCACCTCACTTTATGTTGCAGGATATAATTTCCAGGCACCAAAGTTGCTTTCTTTATCTGTGACACTAAAGTTAAAACAAACCTCACTTACTCTTAGAGCAGATTATGTCTCTGTTCATAGGTTTGGTTTCAAGTAAAATGTTTGCATCACTGTCATGTGCCTCGGTGAGGTTATTTGTCCTACATTTGTTAATGTCACGAGTTTACCATAGATTGAGTTCACTGTTATCTAGCATTTCAAAAGCAAGTTTTAAAAAAAAAAACCCGGAAGGACCCAGCTGAAATATTTTCTTTCAATGCAGTCAAGCTGCAGGCATAAAACACAATAGTAAAATATACAATGGAACAAAGTAAAAGGCCTTTATAACAGATCTTTGTTATGCTACTGCAAGTATTTCATAACATCAGCTACTGTTTTTCTCAATTGACATCATATAGGTCTCAGTTAATGAAAAGAGACATGGAGCATATTACATCAAATAGATGCTGGACAGGAAACAGAAAATGGATCGTGAATCCAGGCCCCCTAGCTAAAGCAGTTAAACCTCTGAATAGCTAAAGGACTAATGTGTTTTAGCTGTTCTCCCTTCCAGCCGTAAACCTGAGAGCAATATTGAAAGTGTTTTCTTTTTCAGGCTGCTCACCAACCCCCTACCTACTCCATCCCATCGTGAAAGCCAGTCAGCAAGGATCAAAAACATTTCCTTTTAAATGAATCATGGCAATCCAATAAAGATGCAACACACAGATTATGTTCAAATCAATGACAGAACCAAAGCCAGTATCAGCAGGCCTCAAGGAACAAAAATTGCTCACAGTCAGGGTGTGTCCATCTAATAATGAGCTCTGGGGCTAAACACAGAGCACACGCTATGTTCTGGGCAAAAGCCCTCAAGCTTCTGCTATCCTGGCTTCTTTAAGTAACTTTAGGGTGTTGTAGTATTGTCCTCATTCATACCCTCCCCAGATGGGCCATGGTGGCTTAGCTTAGCTTTCTGAAGGGGGTCTCCAACAACATAGTTATATTCAGGAAACACAGGCAGACAACTGTAATTCCAATATCTGGAAATAAAAGGTAAAAGAAATGAGGGATAGAATTGATTTAGAAGAATCAATTCCTACGCATGACCATTTGGGACCCTGAAAAATGAACACAGAGAAGATTTTTAAGTGTTCTGAGCACTTGCCAACAACTACCTGTCAGTTGCTTCTATATACTGTTCATTTCCAATATTGGAAGAGGAAAGAGATACTTTTCTGTCTGAAAGGCAAAAGGATAAACATAATTGTTGAGGTTTTCAACTACTGCGTATCTACTGCACTTTTGCATTCTGTTAAGGTAGTAATGGCACCTGAAGACCTCTTTGATACCCTTATCCATCTTTCCTCTGGCTCTTGCTATTATTCTTCTTATAACACTGAGAGCTAACTTTCCTAGTGGCACAGTAAGGAGACAAATGATGATACATATGCCAAGGCAAAAATGAAAGAAAAAAAAAAGATCAACCATCAGTCAGTAGAATCACAGAATACATTTCAAAAGACCCAGGTTTTTATGCCAGAGTCACACTAACTAGTTTTAAGACTTCAGATAAATCATTTATTCTTCACGAGTGTTAGTTTCTTCAGCAGCCACCTCTTTTCAGCTCTGAATTTTTATTTTCAAATCTAAGAATATGCTTCCAATTAAGAGAAAAGCAATTGCGAGTCTCTCACCATTAATCAAAAGAGAGTTTATGGCCCTCAGACCCTTTCAAGAGCATTTCATGAGCTATATAAAGATTTGACAACAGTTGATCTACCACAGGCTATTTTTCCTCTTTCATATTAAAGAAATTATATGAATAGGAGTCACCTTATTTAATCCATTACCTGCTAATAGCCTCCTTTATGATTAGCCCAAAGGTCAAAAATAATAACCAATAATCAGCTGCTTATTAGAAAACCGTCTGCTTCTGAAGACACTCCTACTTCCTCTCAATTCAACAGCCCATTGTATTTCATGTTCATATTCCCAGGGTTGACTGATCTCTCTGAGAGTCACAGCATATGGTGCAGTTATTCTCTCTGGGAGGATAGAACCAATTTACTCCAAATAGAAAGGACTTATCAGATCTAGACAGATCTTTAAAACACCTGTAAGATAATTTGGATTCACAGCAGTAATAAAATAGCAAACAAATTTCCCTCTCCAGAAAATGATAAATTACTATGTTTTATTGAGCAGACTTTTCCTCATCTGATTTGTTTTAAAAATGATAAATAGGTCTCCATAAATCTGAAGGAAACCCAGGAGTCACCATCTACCTAATTGAATCAGAGCTTATATGATTCAAAGAGATAAGAACACATTAAACAAATGAAGATATTTTATATTGTAAAAGAGGATATAAAATTCACCTTTCAGGGATATAGGCTAAAGCATGAATACTCAAAGGTAAAGTATCAAAATTTAAGTATAATTAGTGATAACTATCTCCATTTATGAATAAAACCCTGCTTGAAATCTCAATTTCACATTTGCAAATATTCTGACCAATTTTATTATGATTTCCTTGTACATTTATTGAATACCTAGCTCCTTGCAATTTATAATAATATGTTGTGTCATAAGCTTTTCTTTCTGTTTATGACCTTACTGTGACCCATTATCAAGTAGGAAGCGTTCCATGATTTTTATTTTCATCTTTTTAGGAGAAAAGTCCTCCTTGCACTACACATTTCTTTCCAGTCCTTGCTATCACATTCAGCTGGCTTCCTCTCACATTTTGCTCTCCTCTTGGGCTCTGCTGTCTTTCACCTTCTGGCTGCACTCATAGAGACCCCTGACTTCACTTCCTCTTAAATCTTCATTATTGCTTCTTGTTGTTTTTCTATATTCTCTTCAATTCTTTTCAATGAGAGTACACTAGCTTCTTCTCTGAACATTTCTCGATAAATGTTGGGCTTTGGGATTCTTCTCTGGCTGATTATTCCTGCCACGAGGCAGGAGGAAATCTGAAAAGTCATGGTGACTTAAAGGAAAAGAGTCTGTCTTCCCTACATAAGCAAAGAGTGAGTTTCCAATTGATTGTCATGAATAATGGCATAAATAACATTTTGAATCAGAGATCCTTGATATATAAAAGTGTCTTGATATATAAAACCAAAATCTGTCTTTGGCATGAGACTGGCAGATAATTGTATTATTTCTTAACTAGGGACTTTTCAAAACAAAACAGAATTCCTTCTTCTAAGATGGCTAAATGGATACCACATAAAATCAAAGAATCATTTTCGGTTTATGGTTATATTCATACATCTCTGCATTTTAGGGGAAATAAGGGTAAGAAATGAAAAAAATGAGGTGAAAAACCAGATCTGAACAAGCTAAGGCAAGTGTGGTGTCATCAAAATGGACGTCATCTCAGAGGAGCCACAGAAGGCATTTGAAAGCATAAATGAGATCAACACAAGCCAGCTCAAACTTCTTCAAGGACTTTCTATACTATTTAGAGCATAACTGATATGGCTTGGCTGTGTCCCCACTCAAATCTCACCTTGAATAATAATTTCCATGTGTCAAGGGCAGGGCCATGTAGAGATAATTGAATCATGGTAACATTTTTTCCCCCATACTGTTCTCCTGGTAGTGAATAAGTCTCACCAGATCTGATGGTTTTATAAAGGGGAGCTCCCTTGCACGTGCTCTCTTGCCTGTCACCATGTAAGATGTAACTTTGCTCCCCATTCACCTTCTGCCATGATCGTGGTACCTCCCCAGCCACCTGGAGCTGTGAGTCAATTAAACCTCTTTTCTTCATAAATTACCCAGTGTCAGGTATGTCTTTATTAGCAGCATGAGAACAGACTAATACAATAATCCTAGCTGCTTGTTTATGGTCTACAAGTCCCTACATTATCTGGTCCTTGCCAGTATATCCAATCTCATGCCCTTTCCATTCCATAACCCAAATCCTGTCCCCCAGTGATCCCCTGGAGCTTCACATGCCTTCTCTCTATTTCTTGAGCAAATTAAACTCGTTTCCATTTTAGTATTGTAGCTGTTCCCATTCCTTTTTCTTGCAATGCTCTACCTCCTAATCTACCCAAGGGTCATTCCCTCACTTCTGCTGGTACACGACCTCCTCAGGAACACCTTCTTCAATCCTTCTATTAGAAATAAAGACAAACTTACCTTAACATCACTCCCTAGACTTTTTTATGTTTCATTTTTTTCGTAACACTATAGAAAATAGTTTCTAACACAAAATGGATTATCAAAAATCATTTTTTAATAAATGAATGTAACTAATAAGTTTATTTTAAGAGTAGTATAAAACAATGTATGAAGAGTGCTTAGTAGAATGTCAGGCACATAAGTTTTTTAAAAAGTTGTCTTCTCCTACTATTAGAACTCACTGTATCTATATTTTACTGTAAGATTTCCAGCTTCTTCAGAGTAACTGTCATGTTTTTGCTTACTACTCTATCCTTAGCACCTAATATAGTTCCTGATTCATAAGAAGTGTCCACTAAATCTTTTCCTTTGAATAGATTAAAGAAACAACATTATACACAGACCACACTTAAAATAGTTACTAATCAAGTCAATGGTGAAGATCTGAATAATATTCCTAGCTCAATCCCCAAAGTTATGAAATTAAGCGAGCATTTAACTTCTTCTCATTGAATTGTATTGTCAACTACATGTAAAACTTGGCACTAAATGCAGTAGAAGAAGCAAAGATAAATAGCTATAGATGCAGCCCTACCAAATTCAAGATAGTGCTAAGAACAACATGCCTGTTATGAAAATGAGAGTACGGTTAGACAAAGCATAATTGTAAATTTGAACAACTTGGAGAATAACAGAATGGAGAAAGGAAAATGAAGCAAGTGAATATTGATCTATAATGCAAATAAAGAAAAATGAATTATAGCTTATAACTCGCATTTAAGTAAGTTTAAGTAAACCATTAATCATGGTTTAATTAAGACAAATCTACAGTTTTAACACTATTTGATGCAGTTATTATTATGTAGCAAGAAAAATAAAACCATGCCATTGTCATTACACTATTTTCAATGTGAGGTGTATGTAACATGTTCACCAAAGTCTTCTAAAAAATTTTTAATAGCAAATTTTCAAATCATAAAAAGATTTTAAAAGAAAATATTTTAAATTTAAAAAATCTAAAGATACAATGTAAGCGACACAAATATAAGAAAAAATCATGATGATTTATTTTAGGATTCACCAAGAATCTTCAGGCAGATATCATAACCTACTTAAAGCCAGAGAGAAGAATTTTAAAGTATTTTTAGTATATTTTATTTTTGAAAGCTTGACAGATCAGTGATAGCACAATAATGAATTCTAGCTCTCAAAATGTATGTGCTGAACTCCTGAATTTGAAGCAAAGTTAAATCTGCAAAATTATTCCATAAGCATGCCTCAAATTTTCCCTTCAACTACAATAAAAACAAATCGCTTTGTGATATTCTTATCAGCCTTCCTTTACCAGTTGTGCAAAAGTTTCAAGAAGCCTTTACACATGAATAATTTTCTCTAAAAAATAAGAATAATTCCTCATAAAATCAGGATTCATTAACTTTTTAACTGCTTTTATTAAATGTGTCTCTCAGTTTATTATGATAGTTCATTTTCAACTAATTCTCTTTGAATTATCATATTAAGTTATATTAATTAGGTAAACAAAACATAACTTATATATGTGTTCTCTGGACCTAAATTGAAAAGCTTCTTTAAATTAGCTTGGAATTGGCATTTTTCTATAGGAAAACAGCTAAATTGCAGCACCTTACTCCCCATCATTCAAGTTGAATGATGAATTAAAGTCATTAATATAAAATATTATTTTTTTTAAATGAGGATTGCCTGCTTTTGTTTCTACATAGCTATTTTCTTTCTAGATGACTCTTATATTTAACGTTATACTCCTATAACCAATTCTGCCAACAATACATTAGAAAATCTAGAAACATAAAAAAAAATTATTCTAGGGAGTATTATCCAGCCCACGTTTTACACTAACTTTAAAGTACAATCATGTAATTCCTTGATCATAATGCTCATGATCCTAGTGAGAGAGGCCGTTGTTGGGGCAGGTCTCCAACACTGCTCAGATGAGGAGAGGACATTTCCAGTTTTGTGTTCATGGAGAAGTCCACCAATTAAAACACTTGAAGCCAAAGACACCATTCTCATTTCATAATCTGAATTTTGCCAAGGATTTACTTTATTAAAACAAAAAGAAAAAAATGTTTTTAGAGATAAATCATTTTTTACAGAACAAGTTAAGACAATGCCTGTAGACTCACACAAGGACCAAAACTCCTATGAGTAAAAATTAAAGATTTACAAATGTGTCAGCAAATGAAAATAACTAGGGTGCCCTAAATAAGTGAACTATCTCTTAAACTGACATGACTGATATTTTCGAAGGTAAAATAGCCCCCAAGTAGGCAAAATAACAGATACTACTTCATTAACTAGCAATTTCTCTTTCACGAAGGTTTTTCTGGCCTTGTAAATAGCATTATAAAAGAAACAGATTAGATAAAGAAAATATGGTACATATACATCATGGAATACTATGCAGCCGTGAAAAGGAATGCGATGATGTCCTTCACAGGGACATGGCTGAAGCTGGAAGCTATCATCCTCAGCAAACTAACACAGGAACAGAGAACCAAACACCACATGTTCTCACTCATACATGGGAGTTGAACAATGATAATACATGGACACAGGGAGGGGATCAACACACACCAGGGCCTGTGGTGGATTGTGGGCAAGGAGAAGGAGAGCATTAGGACAAATAGCTAATGCGTGTGGGGCTTAAAACATAGATGATGGGGTGGTGAGTGCAGCAAACCACCATGGTACATGTATACCTATGTAACAAACCTGCACGTTCTGCACATGTATTCCAGAACTTAAAGTAAACTTTAAAAAATAAATTTAAAAATTTAAGGAAAAAAAGAAACAGATTGAGTGTAAATGTTCTACACATTGGCATACATTTTGTGACTCATTAAGAAATTTATATTGCCAGAATATTAAAATGCTTTGCTTAAAGTTCTGTTTGGGATGGGATTACTGCATTTGAGATTATATTATTTCTCAAAATTTGCTCTAATTGAAGGTAAAAAAAAAATCTCCTGAAAATTAATTAACAATGATTTAAATTTCAGAATTTTATCCACAGGAATTATTATAGTAATGAAGTATAACAAGTATGTTAAATAAGAACGATGGGGAGTTGTGAATAAAAGGAAATCCTAGAAAATAATTACCAGTTTCATTTCTCACAAAGTCCTCTCCAGTCTTCTTACTCACTAAGAGTACAAGAGTTATGGAGCAGAATCCCTCTTCATCCTCTTTTGTAAACTGCGTATTCGAACATAGGGTGAGAAAGAGGTGTTGTCTCAGAACACTTCGGTATCGCGGTATCTGTCACACTGCGACCTCCAATGGACGTGAAGTTTGTCTCGGTTGTGAGTTACAGTAATAGTTTAGCTTCTCCATTCATGACAAGCAAAAATAAAGAAACAAACAAGGAAAATAATAAACGCTGATTGTGTGTGTGTGTTTGTGTGTGTGTAAATACGCAGATACATTTTCACTCCCAACAACTCTAGCCTTAACAAGAGTTTTCCAGCTCTTTGCCTAGCATTAGAGGTTAAAAGGTACTGAGCTTACTGACATGTAAGCTTTGGGGCTGCCACTGAGGTTATTTATTTTCAATTATGTATCAAGTGACAGCAACAATGCTGTGCTGTGAATTAAATAGCTTTGATTCTCAGTTAAGTGTGAATTCAAAGCTTGAATACAGATATAAACAGCCATAATAGAGATGGAATCCAAAAGAGGTCCTACCAATAACAGGATTTAGTTTAAATAGCTGAGTATTCGACGTAAACTCTCCCTTCATTCTATATAGCAAGTAGTGACCATTATAATTAAGAATTAAATGTACCAACACCAGGGACTACAGGAAAATAAATTGAGATGTCAACAATAACATTTATTATACCCCATAATTATGCATTTATTTGATTGATTTTTATTCCCTGTCTGCACCACCAAAATATATATGCGAAGAGGGCAGACACCTTATCTTTCTTATTCATCATGTATTTCTATTCATCATGTATTTCTTATTCATCATGTATTTCTAAGTAGTTAGAAGAATAACGTCTAGCACAGGGTTAGCATTTGGTAAATATATGATGAATTAATATAGATTGAAGGATTAATGAATAAATTAATAGAAATAAATGTTTGAATGAATACTGGAATTCTAGAATGGATTAAAGCATAACTGATATATGCTTTTTTATTAATTTTTATTTATAATTAATAAATAATTACAGTTATGTGTAATTGACAGCTAATTGTACGTATTTATGGGAGAGTGTGCTGTCTTAATGCATGTACACATTGTATAATGATCACATCAGGGTGTGATGTGGTTTGGCTCTTTGTTCCCACCCAGAGCTCATGTTGAATTTTAATCCCCAGTTCTGGGGAAGGGGAAGGACCTGGTGAGAGGGAACTGGATCATAGAGGTGGATTTCCCCTTTGCTGTTCTTGTGATAGTGAGTTCTCACAAGATCTCCCTAGTGAGATTTGAACATGTATAGCATTTCCCCCTTCTCTCTCTCTCTCTCTCTCTCTCTCTCTCTCTCTCTCTCTCTGTCTCTCTCTCATCATCCTGCTCTGACAGGTGAAGATGTTCTTACTTCCCCTTCGCCTTCGGCCATGATGATGTTTCCTGAGGCCTCGCAGTCACACTTCTTGAGCAGCCTGTGGAAATGAGTCAGTCGAACCTCTTTTCTTCATAAATTTCCCGGTCTCATGTAGTTCTTTATAGCAGTGTAAGAATGAACTAACACAGGTGATAACAGTCAAAATCTTCTCTGTGAGCTATTCTGAAACATACACAGCATTGGTATTAGATATAATCATGCTACTGTGAAATAGAACACCAGAACTTATTCTTCCCATCTTACAGTAACCTTGCACTCACTGACAAATTTTCTCAGTCCCTCCTACCCTCCCTACCTTCCTGTCCTCTGGTAACTGCTATACCACTCTCTGCTCCTGTGAAATCAACTCTTCTAGATTCCACAGATGAGCTGTTTGCCTGGCTTATGTCTCTTAGTGTAATTCTCACAAGGTTCATTTAAACTGTTTTGTTTCCTAGTTAATGATCAACTCCAGACACTGATTTTTTAAGGTATTATAATCGTAACACTTTTTCACTTATAATTCATTCCCAGAGCAAAAAAGAGAGATTTTACTATGAATAAAAGAGTAAAAACAATTAAAAGTGATTAAAACAAATACTAGTTTCACATTAATTGAAAAGTAAGCTAGAGAATGTTCACGTCAGAGATCAGGTGGTGTGGGTAACCGTATTTATTTCACATCACCATAACAAAGTACCATAAGCTACATGGCCTCAAACAACATTTATTCTGTCATAGTTCTGGAAGCTAGAAATGCAAAATCAAGGTGTCAGCAGGGTAGTTCCTCGGGAAACTTGAGGGAGGATCTGTTCCGTGCCTCTCTCCCAGCTTCTGGTGGCTGCCTACAGCTCTTGGTGTCCCCTGGCTGGAGCCTCCCACGTGATTCCCATCTCTGCCTCTTGCTTTATATGGCCTCCTCTGTGCGTCTGTGTCTCTGCCCCTCAGATCTCTCCCCTCTCTCTTGTAGAGATACCAGTCGTTAGATTTAGTGTCTACCCTAAATTCAGAATGATCTTATCTCAAAATCCTTCACTTAATTATACCTACAAAGACTATTTCTAAATAAGGCCATATTCGCAGAAACCAGGTTAGGAGTAAGACATACTCTCTTTGAGAAACACAGTTCAACTTACGACAGTGACTTCCGGGTATTGGCCAATGGAAGCCAATACTAATCCTTTCCAGAACTGTACGTTAAGCTTGAGTTCACCTTATTTCCTTGTACTGGTCTCTGAATAGAAGGCTCTGACCCCTCTACATATAGGTTCAGAGGCGCTCTAATCCCAGAATAATCTGGTTAGGCTCTTCCTTTTCAATTGAATTCCTGCCTGTGAACTCCTGCCATGTGATCTGGAATAATGACCACCTGCCTTTTCAGCCCCCAGGTGTCACTTTCTGCCTGCATCTAAACAGGTCCTCTTCACTCTGTGTGTTCTACCACCTCCTTTCCTGTGCTGTCTAAATCGTGGTGGAAAAATAGATGCTGAGCTTTGCTAACTTACGGCTTTTTACTCTGTCTACCACCTCAGCCTGTGGTTCACCATGGACCACACATTTCATAGCAAGTATATAAACCTATAAACCCTGTTGCCCTGTGTTGTCAGGGGAAGCCATCCTGTCTTGTATATTCAACCGTTCAGAAAGCAACATCCTACCCAGAAAGCCCTTATGGAGTGCCATGAGGAATCGGG
>PVKP010039826.1:0-19870 GCA_004027715.1 Plecturocebus donacophilus
TGTGTGATTTCCCCTGCGGGGACACACTGCGCAGGCTGAAACAGCGGCGCTGAGATTCGTAGCGCTTTTCTGCCTGGGAATCTCCTGGGCTGGCTCCCTGATTCAGTCCCCTTTTTAATCCGCCTTCCCGTAGCTCCACTCGCCAGTTAAAAGGGCACACAGACCAGTGGATTTTGTGCGGAGAACCGCCGCGCCGGCCGAAACAGCCGCACTGGCGACCCGTGGGGCTGCTCCGCCTGGGGATCTCCTGGTCTGGGGGTCATAAAAATCCGTCTGGAAATGCGGCGTCCACTCACCCTCTGCACTTTCACTGGGAGCTGCAATCCTGAGCTGCTCCTATGCGGCCATCTTGGATCTCTCTCTCTCTACTGGGTTTATTTGTATAGAGTTGTTTGTAGTAATTTCTGATGGCAGTTTGTATTTCTGTGGAATTGGTGGTGATGTCCCCTTTATCATTTTTTATTGCATCTATTTGATTCTTCTTTTCTTTTTAATTAATCTGGCCAGTGGTCTATTTTGTTGATCTTTTCAAAAATCCAGCTCCTGGACTTAGTGATTTTTTGAAGGATTTTTTGTGTCTATCTCCTTCAATTCCACTCTGATCTTTGTTATTTCTTGTTTTCTGCTCGCTTTTGAGTTATTTTGATCTTGTTCCTCTAGCTCTTTCTATTTTGATGAAGTCTATTTTAGATCTTTCCTCATTTCTCATGTGGACATTTATTGCTATAAATTTCCCTCTAGACACTGCTTTAAATGCATCCCAGAGATTCTGGTATGTTGTGTCTTTGTTCTCATTGGTTTAGAAGAACATCTTTATTTTTGCCTTCATTTTATTGTTTATCCAGTCATCATTCAGGAGCAAGTTGTTCAGTTTCCATATAGTTGTGCAGTTTTGAGTGAGTTTCTTAATCCTAATCCTGAGTTCTTAATTTGATTGCACTGTGGTTTGAGAGAGTGTTAGTTATGATTTCTGTTCTTTTGCATTTTCTGAGGGTGATTTACTTCCAACTATGTGGTTGATTTTAGAGTAAGTGCAGCGTGGCGCTGTGAAGAACGTATATTCTGTGTATTTGGGGTGGAGAGTTCTGTAGATGCCTATTGGGTCCACTTGGTCTAGATCTGAGTTCAAGTCCTGGATATCCTTGTTAATTTTCTGTCTTGTTGATCTGTCTAATATTGACAGCGGAGTGTCAAAGTCTCCCACTATTATTGTGTGGGGGTCTAAGTCTCTTTGTAGGTTTTTAAGAACTTGCTTTATGTATCTGGGTGCTCCTGTATTGGGTGCATGTATATTTAGGATAGTTAGCTCTTCTTGATGCATTGATCCTTTTACCAGTATATAATGCTCTTCTTTGTCTCTTTTGATCTTTGTTGGTTTAAAGTCTGTTTTATCAGAGACTAGGATTGCAACCCCTGCTTTTTTTTTGCTCTGCATTTGCTTGGTAAATCTTCTTCCATACCTTTATTTTGAGTCTGTGTGTGTCTTTGCACATGAAATGAGTCTTTAGAATGCAGCACACAGATGGGTCTTGACTTTTTATCCAGTTTGCCAGTCTGCGTCTTTTGATTAGGGCATTTAGGCCATTTACATTTAACATTAATATTGTTGTATGAATTTTATCCTGCCATTTTGTTACTAGCTAGTTGTTTTGCCTGTAAGTTGGTGCAGTTTCTTCATTGTGTCCTTGGTCTTTACCATTTGGTACATTTTTGGAGTGGCTAGTACTGGTTGTTCCTTTCTATGTTTAGTGCTTCCCTCAGAAGCTCTTGTAAGGCAGGTCTGGTGGTGATGAAATCTGTCAGCATTTGCTTGTCTGTAAAGGATTTTATTTCTCCTTCACTATGAGGCTTACTTTGGCTGGTTATGAAATTCTGGGTTGAATGTTCTTTTCTTTAAGGATGTTGAATATTGGCCCCCACTCTCTTCTGCCTTGTAGGGTTTCTGCCAAGAGATCTGCTGTGAGTCTGATGGGCTTCCCTTTGTGGGTAACCTGACCTTTCTCTCTGACTTCCCTTAGCATTTTTTCCTTTATTTCAACCCTGGTGAATCTGATGATTATGTTACTTGGGGTTGCTCTTCTTGAGGTGTATCTTTGTGGTGTTGTCTGTATTTCCTGGATTTGAATGTTGGCTTGCCTTGCTAGGTTGGGGAAATTCTCCTGGATAATATCCTGAAGATTGTTTTCCAGCTTGTATTCATTCTCCCCATCACATTCAGGT
This sequence comes from Plecturocebus donacophilus, assembly GCA_004027715.1. Taxonomy (NCBI): domain Eukaryota; kingdom Metazoa; phylum Chordata; class Mammalia; order Primates; family Pitheciidae; genus Plecturocebus; species Plecturocebus donacophilus. The sequence continues at coordinate 2,221 of PVKP010039826.1, forward strand.
ATACCAATCAAGCGTAGATTAGATCTTTTCACATAATCTCATATTTATTGGAGGCTTTGTTCATTTCACTCTTTTTTCTCTAATCTTCCCTTCTTGTTTTATTTCATTGAGTTGCTCTTCAATCTCTGATATCCTTTATTCTGCTATCAAAACTTGTGTATGCTTCGCGAAGTTGTCGTGCTGTGTTTTTCAGCTCCATCAAGTCATTTATGTTCTTCTCTAAGCTGGTTATTCTAGTTAGCATTCCATCTAACCTTTTATCAAGGTTTTTAGTTTCTTTGCATTGGATTAGAACATGTTCCTTTAGCTCAAAGAAGTTTGTTATTACCCACCTTCTGAAGCCTGCTTCTGTTAATTTGTCAAACTCATTCTCCATCCAGTTTTGTTCCCTTGCTGGTGAGGAGTTGTGATCCCTTGAGGAGGAGAGGCATTCTGGTGTTTGATGATTTCATCCTATTTGTCCTGGTTTCTTCCCATCTTCGTGGATTTATCTACCTTTGATGTTTGAAGTTGGTGATTTCAGATGGGGTCTCTGAGTGGACATCCTATCTGTTGATGTTGAAGCTATTTCTTTTTGTTTTTTAGTTTTCTTTCTAACAGGCCCCTCTGATGTAAGACTGCTGGAGGTCCACTCCAGAACTTGCTTACCTGGGAATCACCTAGGGGGCTGTGGAGCAGCAAGAATTGCTGCCTGATCTTTCCTCTGGTAGCTTCGTCCCAGAAGGGTGCCCGCCAGGTGTCAGCCAGAGCTCTCCTGTATAAGGTGTTTTTTTTGGTTATTCAGGCTTCTGGGAGCCACTTGAGGTAGTCTGTCCCTTGTCTGCCTGCAGAGGTGCTACTGGGCTGCCTCAGACTCAGCCCGGCTGCTATGTAGCCTTCCTCTGGTTTTGTTTGCACAGGTGAGATCAGACCTGCCTTTGCAATGGTAGACCCCCTTTTCCCCACTGAGCTCAATCATCCCAGGTTGAGCTTGAACTGATGTGCTGACTGCGAAACTCTCAAGCGATGGGGCTTCAGTCTGCTGGTCTTTGTGGGGGTGGGACCTGCCAAGGCATATCACCTATCTCCCTGCTTTCAGCTCTCCCACTTTCTTGGGGGTGGGTAGATACGTCCTGCAGGCACTGTTGGCGATAGTCAAAACTTCTGCCCAGATTTGTGCCGACAACTTGCAGTGCTGGGCTGGCCGGAGCTGTCACTCAGATCTGTGTCTGTAACTTGCAGCACTTTTCAGCCCAGCTGCATTCTCCTGGACTGTTGGTTGCAAAGGCTATGGGAGAAGCACAGTATCTGAACTGGAGTGCTGAGGGGGTAAAGTCCCTGATCCTTCAGCTGGCTGCACTTCCCAGATGGGGAGTGCCCCGCCCTGCCTTGGTTCACCCTCCTTGGGCTACACCCACTGTTCAGCTAGTCCCATTGAAATGAACCTGGTACCTCGGTTGGAAATGTGGAGATCACAGATGCTTTCTGCATCTCTCTCACTGGGAAGCGCACTCCAGAGCTGTTCCTATTCGGGCATCTTGGCAGAAGTCCAGGATGTATGCTCTTATACTTAGACAACTCAAGAGAACCAATTGAAAGTTTATTTCTTTAAAAATTATGGGGGGAAGGTGGAACAAACAGGCAAAACATAGAGGAATTTTAGGACAGTAAAACTATTTTATGTGATAATGGTAATGGTTAATTCTCAGTGTCAACTTGACTGGATTGAAGGATGTAAAGTATTGATCCTGGCTGTGTCTGTAAGGGTGTTGCCAAAGGAGATGAACATTTGAGTCAGTGGGCTGTGAAAGACAGACCCACCCTTGGTGTGGGTGGGCACAATCTAATCAGTTGCCAGCAAGGCCAGAATAAAAAGCAGGTAGAAGAATGTGAAAAGACTAGACTGGCTTAGCTTCCTAGCCTACATCTTTCTCCCATGCTGTATGGTTCCTTCCCTCGAACATTGTACTCCAGCTTCTTCAGTTTTGGGACTCAGACTGGTTTCCTTGTTCCTCAGCTTGCAGATGGCTTTGTGGGACCTTGTGATTGTGTGAGTTAATATTCCTTAAAAGTGTTATATACATCTATGTAATATCATAATAGTGTATCCTATTAGTGCTGTTTCTCTAGAGAACCCTAATACAATAATACAGTGGTAGATACATGTCATTCATTATATACTTGCCAAAACCCATAAAATTTATCAGTCCAAGAATGAACCCTAATGTAAATTATGAACTTTGGGTGATGATCATCTGTTAACGCAGGCTCATCAATTATAATATATCACATTCTAATGCTGGATGTTGATAGTAAGGGAAGCTGTGCATGTTATGTGGGCAGGGAGTATATAGGAACTCTGTACTTTCTGCTATGTGTATTTTGTTGTGAACCTAAAACTTCTCTAAAAAAATAAAGTTTATTTAAAAACTAATAGAATTCAGTTAGATTTCTGTGTGAAAATGTGAATTTGGAAATCAATAATCCTTATGTATATTGATACAAGTTAAAAGATTTTATGGAAAAAAAATTCTATTTACAATGGAAATTTTAAAAAGATACATAGGAATAAATTTGAGAAATATGCAAGGATTATGACTAAAACATTTAAATACTATAGTGATACTTGAAATAAATGAAAAGACATACCATGTTCTTGAACAGGAATACTCTATATCATAAAGATGATATTAACTATTTTTAGGTTAAATTTTAATGACATTTAAATCCACACCTTAAAAAAACATTTTTACACATTTTTAGAGTAGAACTAGCCAAGCTTATTCTAAAGTTCTAGGGAAAAAAAATACAAGAATAGACTGTTTTAGTAAGGGGGAGAACTAGCCATTCCAGATATTTAAAAATATAAAGTTAAAATATTGAGGTATTGACACATGGCTAGATGGACAGATCAATGAAATAGCTCAGGAGGAAAAAGCAACACATACAAAATTTGGCATATAATAGAGTCACCTCAAATCAATAGGGAAAAGTTGACATTTAAAAATAATGTTGAGACAACCAGCTATCTGGAGAAAAATTAAAGCCGAATTCATACCTCAGCTTTATATTAGGATAGATTCCAGATGGATCAAAGGTTTACACACAAAGAAATGAAACCATAAAAGAACTGAAGAAACCATTGGAAAGTTTTTGAAATCTTAATCAGGGATGATTATGAAATATATATAGAAAGCCTTTCTATATATGTCACAAAGCCCCCAAACCCTGAGATAAACATTGATAAATTAGATTGAATATGTATGTAGCCTAAGCCCAAAGACTTAGCAGTCACACTTCTAGGCATATTCTATAGAGAACCTCATGTATTTTTATATGAGTATATCTGTACAAGAATGTTCATGGCGATGTTGTTCATAATTGTCAAAAATGGAAGAAACCCAAATGTCTATTAATAATAGAAAATAAAGATAAATTATAGTATAGGTGTGTAGTAAAGAATTTAATTTTGCTCTAAGAGAAGTCTAGCCCTTGCCTTTGACTTCCTGAGAATTAATCTGTAAGCCTGATGGTCTCTAAACCCAACATCATGTTTGATAAGAGTACGCTTTGAGCACTCTCTAATTTGAAAATCTGAAATACTCCAAATCCAGAACTTTTCAACACCAGTATGACATCACAAGTGGAAAATTTCACACCTGAAATTTACATGATGGGTCACAGTCAAAATAGAGGTACATAACACAGTTCATTCAGCAACCCCAAGGAAATAAAGACACCCCCTCTAGCCCACTTTAGCAGGAACATATCTTTTTTTCCAGATCCCCCTGTGCAAGCATGTCCACAAAAGACAATAAAATGACACGTGTGCAGGCCACACACACCAAATGGCAGGTTCTTCACAGTGCCCTACATGAGGCCAAGACCTGCATGCATGACTCACTGTGGTTTTGTTTTGTTTTGCTTATTCTTTATGGTATAAAGATATTGTTACGATGCCGAAAAGGCCTGCAGATACCCTTCTGGGTAATAATAAGAAGAAAAATTTTAATAGTAATAAATAAGTAATAAGAATAGTAATAAGTAATAGTAATAAGTAAATAATAGTAATAAGAAAAAAGAAGCATTTGTATTTATATATAACAGAGAAAGCAAAGCTGCTGGAGAAACTGGACAATGGTGTAAGTATGAAACATCTTACAAAAGAGTAGGATATTGGAATCATTACATATATGATCTCAAGAAACAGAAACATGAACTGTCGAAGTTCTGTGTTAAAAGGATAAAAGGAAGTCAATGAGGAAAAAAAAAACCACTGCATAAAGCTGAAAATGAAAGTCTCAATTGTGTATTGAAAGAGTGGATCTGCCAGCATTACAGAGAACATATGCCACTTAATGGTTTGGTGATCATGAAACAAAGATGTATAATAATGAACTGAAATTTGAAGGCAGCTGTGAATATTCAACAGGTGATTGCAGAAATGTTTAAGAAGACATGGCATTAAGCTTTTAAAGATCTGTGGTGATAAAACATCTGCTGATCATGAAGCAGTAGAGAAATTTATTGGTGAGTTTGCCAAAGTCATTGCTGATGAAATCTGAGGCCAGAACAAGTCTGTAATGTGGATGAAATATCACTGTTTTAGCAGTATTGCCCTAGAAAGACACTGATTACAGCTGATGACACAACCCCCTATAGAATTAAGGATGTCAAGAACAGGATAACTGCTAATATGGGCTGATGCAGTAAGCACACATTGCTGTGATAGGCAAAAGCTTGTATTCTTGCCGTTTTCAGTAGGTGAATGTCTTATATATTCATGATTATGCTAACAAAATAGCCTGGATCACCAGGGACATCTTTTCTGATTGGCTTCACGAAAGTTTTATACCAGTGGCTCAGGCTCACAGCACAGAAGCTGCACTGGGTGATGACTACAAGATTTTTAAAAATTCCTTAACAACTGTTCTACTCATATTCCAGCTGAAATTCTCATCAAAAATAATGTTTATGTCATGTACTTTCCTTCAAATGTTACGATTAATTCAGCCATGTGACCAGGGTATCCTTAGATCAGTGAAGAGTAAATATAAAAACATTTTCTTGAATAGCATGCAACAGGAGTGAACGGGGGCGTGACTGTGGAAGGTTTTCAGAAGTTTAGCATGAGGTTTACCCTATATACTGTTGCCAACACTTGGAGCACAGTGATTAAAGACACATTTGTGCATGCCTGGCGCAACTCTGGCCTGCGACTGTGTACAGTGATGATGAACAAGATGGTGACTTTGAAGAATTCCGCATGTCAAATGAGAAAAAAATGATGTTTGGCCTACTTATATGTGCAAAAAAATACTCCGTTAGAGTCCTGAAAGCTGGAAAAACGGATATTAAAGTTTTTAACATTGATAATGAGACTCCAGTTGTTCATTCATTGACCAGAGATGAAATAGCTGAAATGGTTCTGAGTCAAGGTGATCATGAAAATGGTGGCAATCAAGATGAATATTGTTAACACTGTAGCAAAAGTACATACAGACAACATGAGTGTCTGGGCTTGTTTGTGTTGGTATAAAGGAATGCCTGAGGCTGGTTAATTTATAAAGAAAAAAGTTGACTTAGGTCTGATGCAGTGGCTCATACCTGTGATTCCAGCACTTCAGGAGGCTGAGGCAGCAGGACTGCTTGAGCCCAGGAGTTCGAGAATGGCTTGGGCAACATAGCAAGAACCCCATCTCTAGAAAAAGTTTTAATAATTAGCCAGGCATGGTAGTACCTGCCTACAATCTCAGCTACTCAGGAAGCTGAAGCAGGGGGAGTTCTTATGGCCAAGAGTTCAAGGCTGTAGTGAGCTATGATTGTGCCACTGCACTCAGCCTGGGCAACAGAGTGAGACCCTGTCTCTTAAAAAAAGGAAAAAAAAGGTTTATTTGGTTTATGGTTCTGCAGGCTGTACAAAAATGGCTTCAGCATCTGCTCTGGCAAGAGACAGGCTGCTTCCACTCGTGGCAGAAAGTGAAGGGGAGCCTGCACCTGCAGATCTCATGGTGAGAGAGAAAGCAAGAGAGAGAGGAGAAAGTACCAGGGTCTTTTCAACAACCAGTTCTAGGTGAACTGCTGTGGGAACTAATAGAGTTAGAACTCTCTCATTACTGAGAGAATGGCACCAAGATATTCATGAAGGATCTGCCCCCATGATCCAAACACCCCATTAGGCCCCACTTCCAACATTGGGGATCAGATTTCAACATGAGGTTTGGAGAGTCAAATATCCAAACTATAGCAATAGTGAAAATGTGTGATGGGCTTATTGAAGGACTAGAACAGTGTACATTTATAAAAGAACAAGAAATCATCACAGTTTATAATGTCAAAGAGAGACTTCTAAATCAAAAGCATTGTTAAGGAGGCAGATGACTCTGGAAGAAACATTTTAAAAAGCCATCCGTCAGAAAGCCTTCTTATCCTTAGAGAACCCACTTCTTGGTCTCTCACCTGCTTCTGATAACTTTAAAAAGTAGTGTATAGTAACCTTTTAATCAAAACACAGCATGATAGGTGCAGATTGAGAGCCTGCCATTGTTTGTTGTTGCTGTTGTTTAACAGCTTATACAAGTATTCTGCTTAGATACGCTGAATGCCTTATTTTTCCATTCTATTACTGGTATGTCATATTTTTGCTGTTTTATACTTATGTTTGAATAAGTATAGGAAAATGATTCCTTATCAGTAGCAAATAAATTCAGAATCAGGAATGATGGTGGTGCCAGACAACCACAGATTATCCACATAGGTGGTGGTTGAGGTAGTAACACTTTATTTTCTGATGGTTCAATGCATGCAAATTTTATTTTATACACAAAATTATTAAAAATTATTGCATAAGTCAGGCATGGTGGCTTATGCTTGTAATCCCAGCACTTTGGGAAGCCGATGCAGGTGGATCATTTGCGGTCAGGAGTTCTAGACCAGTCTGGCCAACATATTGAAACCTCATCTCTACCAAAAATACAAAAATTAGCCAGGCATGGTGGTGCACACCTATAATCCCAACTACTCCAGAGGCTGAGGCACAAGAATTGCTTGAATCTGGGAGGTGGAGGTTGCAGTGAGCCAAGGTCATGCCACTGCACTCCAGCCTGGGTGACAGAGCAAGACTCTGTCTCAAAAAAAAAAAAAATGGCCGAGTGTGGTGGCTCACAACTGTAATCCCAGCTTTGGGAGGCTGAGATGGGTGGATCACAGGAGTTTGAGACCAGCATGGCCAACATGGTGAAATCCTGTCTCTACTAAAAGTGCAAAAATTAGTCAGGCATGGTGGTGCATCCCTGTAATCCCAGCTACTTGGGAGGCTAAGACCACGAGAATCGCTTCAATCTTGGTAGCAGAGGTTGCAGTGAGCTAAGACACCACCACTTCGGACAAGCCTGGGTGGTAGATCGAGACTGTGTCTCCAAAAAACAATTGTATAAAATTACCTTCTGGCTATATGTATAAGGTATATATCAAATATAAATGAATTTTGTTAATTAATTAAATTTATTTTGAGACAGAGTCTCACTCTGTCACCCAGGTTGGAATGTAGTGATGCAATCCTAGTTCACCGCAGCCTTGAATTCCTGGGCTCAAGTGATCCTCTCACCTCAGCCTCCTGAGTAGCTGGGACCACAGGTGCATGCCACTGTGCCTGACTAATTGTTAAATTTTTTCTAGAAATATGGTCCCTCTGTGTTGCACAGGCTGGTCTCAAACTCCTTGCCTCAAGAGATTCTCCTGCCTCAACATCCTGAGTAGCTGGGATTACAGCATGAGCCACTGTGTCCAGCCTTGAATTTTGTTTTTAGAATGTGGGTTCTATCCTCAAGACATCTCATTCTGTGTATGCAAATATTCCAAAATCCAAAATATTTAAGATTAGAAATACTTCTGGTCCAAGGCATTTCGGATAAAGAATACTTAACTTGTATCTTTGTTTGCCTGGAGGCCTTGGGTCATGTGATTTAGGATATGGCTGGCCACACCAGATGGTCTAACAATGTGATTTAGGATGGGGAAAAATCAATTTTATAAGGCCTTACAACCCAGTAGACAAATGTGCAGAAGATATGACCAGACAGCTCACAAAAGGAAGATATCAATGGCTCCTAAATTTACTTAAAGATGCTCAAACTTACTCATGTTAACAAAAATGAAGATTTTAATTAAAAATGTCATTTTTCACCTATCTAATTAGTTAAAAGATTCAAAAGTTCGTTACCATATGTTAACATGGGGAACAAGGTTCGGGGAAGTGTAGGGACTTTCTGCTGATGAGGAATAACATTGATTCAGTGTCAGTGGAGGGCAATTTGACAATATCTTTTAAAATTAGAAATACATATAATCCAGAATCCTCAATTACACTTCTAATAATTTATTCACACACCTTTAAAACCACACGTTTACAGGTTATTTGTAGCAATATTGTATATAAAAGATTGGAAGCCATATAAATGTCCATCTGCAGTAGGCTGATGAAATTCTGGACTCTCTATACAATGGAATATATTACAATCATAAAAAATACTAAGTAATCCTTTGCTTACTGGTTAGGAATGGCCTTCAAATTATAGCCACAGAGGATGGTGTGTAAAATATGATACCATTTATGGAAATAGTGGTGTTGAAGGGAAGAACATATATACTTAATAGCCTGTAAATACATACAAGTATCTTTGGAAAGATATGCAAAAAAGTAGTAAGATTTATTGTTATTTTTGGGAAATATTATGGATTAAATGTGTTCCTCCAAAATTCATATGCCGAAGTCCTAATCCCCCAATGATGTATTAGATGGTGGGCCTTTGGGAGGTAATTAGGTTTAGATGAGACCATGAGAATAGATGCCCCATGATGGGATTAGTGCTCTTGTAACAAGAGGAAGAGGCTGGGCATGATAGCTCACACTTGTAATCCCAGCACTTTGAGAGGCTGAGGCAGGTGGATCACTTGAGGTCTGGAGTTTGAGACCAGCCTGGCCAACATGGTGAAACCCCAACTCTACTAAAAATACAAAAATTAACAGGGCGTGCTAGTGCACGCCTGTAATCACGGATACTCGGGAGGCTGAGGCAGGAGAATTGCTTGCACTCAGAGGACAGAGGTTGCAGTGAGCCAACATTGTGCCACAGCACTCTAGCCTAGGTGACAGAGTGAGACTCCATCTCAAGAAGAAAAAAAAAGAGACATCAGAGCTTCCTCTCTCTACTCTGTGGGGATACCATGATAAGAGGTAGTCTGGAGACCAGGAAATGGGCCCTAACCAGACATTGAATCTGATGACACCTTAATCTTGGGCTTCCAAATCTCTAGAACTGTGAGAAATATCTGTTGTTTAAGCCACTCATCTGTGGCATTTTGTTATAATAGCCGTAAGTAACTAAGGGAAAATTTAGATGGCTGGTTGATAGGTGGAAAGGAGACGTTTTGCTTTGGACCATGAATATAATCACTACTAAAAAATAAATGAGGTCTGTGTGTCTTTTATTATCGAAGCAATCATTAATATGTTTCCTTTTGTTTTAAGGACAAAATATGAAACAGAAAGAAAAGGAAAAAAAGAAAACAACCACATATGTCACCTTTCTAAGGTATCATGTGTTTTGTGTTTAAGAAATTTATTTTGCAGCACTTTTAATAGTTGGTTTACTTATTTTGTTGTTGTTGTTTTTTCTTTTTGAGATAGAGTCTCACTCTGTCACCGAGGCTACAGTGCAGTGACACAATCTCAGCTCACTGCAGCCTCAACCTCCCTGGGCTCAGGCAATTCTCTCACCTCAGCCTCCAAAGTAGCTGGGACTACAGGCATGTGCCACCACATCTGGCTGTTTTTTGTAGACATGGGGATTTGCCGTGTTGCTCAGGCCGGTCTTGAACTGAGCTCAAGAAATCCTCCTACCTTGGCCTCCCAAAGTGCTGGGATTAGAGGCATGAACCATCACACCCAGCCTGGTTTACGTTTTTACTTGTCAAGATCACAGTGTCCCACATGTTAAGGAAAAAATTATGTGTATAATTCTTGTTAGTTATATAAACTGCATACTTTAAAATTTAGATATATATTGTCGTCTCTTAAATATATCAAGAATAGTAGCAATCCCACATACTTCAAAGCATCAAAAGTTACCAATTGGGTTTTATCTCTGTAAGCTGAGGGAGATGACATTAGTGAACAGGTACCTCTTTCAAAGTTTATTTTTGAAAATATGTATAAACATAGCATGGTTTCAATTAATGTTCTTGGAGTCACATGGTATAATTAAAATACAGAATTACAATGTCCTTAGAAAAAAATTTTTTGAAAATAAAAAATGGGCCAGGCATAGTGACCTATAATCTTACCACTTTGAGAGTCCAAGCCAGGAGCATTGCTTGAGGCAAGGAATTCAGATCAGCCTGGACAGCATCGTGAGATCCCATCTCTATAAACAGTTTTTTAAATTAGCCAGGTGTGATGGTATGCATCTATAGTTGTAGCTGCTCAGGAGACTGGGGTGAGAGGATAGTTTGGGCCCAGGAGTTCAAAGTTATAATGAACTGTGATCACACTTACTGCACTCAGAGTAAGACCCTGTCTCAGAAAAAAAAAAAAAAAAAAATTTTAGAGGTAGTGTCTTGCTCTGTCTCGCAGGCTCGAGTGCAGTGACATGATCTCTGCTCACTGCAGTCTCTACCTCCCAGGGTCAAGTAATTCTCCTGTGTCAGCCTCCTAAGTAGCTGGGACTATAGGCACATGCCACCATGCCTAGCTAATTTTTGTATTTTTAGTAGAGATGGGTTTTCACCACCTTGGTCAGGCTGGTCTTGGCCTCCTAAAATGCTGGGATTATAGGCGTGAGCCACTGTGCCTGGCCAAAAAAATTTTTTCTTTAAGTAAAAATGTCCTGTGACTCTCAAATATGATCAAAATGACAAAGTTTGTTTTCATCTTATTTTTCGTCTTGTATGGAATAGTTAGGATACTATCTGCCCTAACAAATCAGGTGCTTTATTTAGAAATTGCTTTAACTTAACTGTGCATGATGGCTCACACCTGTAATCCCAGCACTTTGGGAGGCTGAGGCAGGTAGATCACCTGAGGTCAGGTGTTCGAGACCAGCCCGGTCAATATGGTGAAACCCTATCTCTACAAAAAATAAAATAAAATAAAACATTTGCTGGGCATGGTGGCAGGCACCTGTAATCCCAGCTACTTGGGAGGCTGAGGCAGGAGAATTGATTGAACTCAGTAGGTAGAGGTTGCAGTGAGCCAAGATTGCGCCCTTGCACTCCTGCCTGAGCAACAAATGCGAAACTCCATCTAAAAAAAAAAAAAATGAAATTGCTTTAACTTGCTTAATATGGTATCTGAACTTGAATACTTCATGTCTGTATTTGTGACTGAGTTCCTTTTTTTTATATTTATTTATACTTACTTTTTCTATGGGCTCCAAGAAGGCAAAAACTAATGGAAAATAAGTACTTCCATAAGAGTACAATTCCATGGGTACCCAGAGTAATTATTAATCAGTTTCAAATTGGTAGATCATGTAGTCCTCCCCAAAGGAGATGATGGTATTTGAATCAAATCTTAAAGGATGAGTAAATTTTGCTAGGCAGAAAAAAGAGTAAAGAGCATTCCAGGCTGAGGGAAAAGCATTAGCAAAGGCAAATAGGAACAAAAGTTCACTTTGGATCAGGATATTTACAGTTGAAATTGGAACATATTGTGAGAAGTGGCATATAGTAAGAAATTAGACCAGAGAAGTAATTTGGGAATAGTTTGGATTTTACTCTGTTAGGCATTGGGAACATTTGAACATCTTAAAACAGAAATGACATTTTCTAACCTTTGTTCTAGGAATATAATTCAATATCAGAATGATTTGGAAGAAAAAACCCTACAGGAAGCTATTGTAGCCTAGTGAGAAAGATAAATGTTGATACAGTCAATATATAGATTGGACTAAAGACAGTGATTGGGATGGTTGAAAAGGAAAGAACAGATAGAAGAGATATTGCAGAGGTAAAATCTGTATGACCTAGGAACTGGATATAGGAAGTCTGGAAGACATAGTTTTATAGAAATACATTGTTTTAATGGGATAAAACTTACTAAAGGATCATCCTAAATGGTTTTTTAATGCTGTGCACAAGATTCCCAAATTTAAAGCAGTATAAATTTTGGAAATTAAAAGTTTTGCGAAATGGATGATTCCTTTAAAATAAGTATGATAAAGATGGGTGGATTTCAAGCAGACTTGGCAGGATACAAGTTTTCATACTCAGTGGAGGACTCTTGTAAGTCATTGGTACCCAATAATGTTATAATATCAGCCCACTTTGGTGTTACTGGTGTCCTTATTTGCCACATAATCAACTAGTCAAATTGTAGAAGAGGAATAATCTGGTTAATATATAATTAAACCTTATCAAATTCTGTAATTAATGTTTGACAGATAAAGGGTTTAAATATACTTAACTTTATAAATGCCATCAGATATTTTTCCTAGGAAAAAGGGAATATGGTTGTTGCTGATGGTTTTTATAAAGTTTAGTTAACCCTTGAACAGCATGGCTTGAACTTCAAGAGATCACGTACATGTGAATTTCTTTCAACCAAATGTGGATTGACAATACAGCGTTTGTGGGATGCGAAACCTAAGGGCTGACTTTTTGTCAGCTGGTTCCACAAGGCCATCTGCAAGACTTGAGTATGGATGAATTTTGGTATATGCGAAGGTCCTGGAACCAAACTTCCATGTAGACCAAGGAACAACTGTATCTCAAAATAAACATTGCATTGTGTTTTTACAGTTCTTCTATATTCTATAAAAACGTTTTGTGTTTAGTACACACTTGAACTAAAAGTTCTAAGTAATTCCTACATTGCAAATATGTTTGTTTTACAGTAAATTGGAGGTAGATAGAGTCATTTGCTTGGAAATTTTTCTTGGAGGCCACAGATTCAATGTCTGATGCAAGCATTCTGTCATAGACTGTTTCATTAGGATGGGGCATTCTATAATTGATAGGCTGGGATTTGCCACCCAACTGACCAACTATTACAAGGATCTGGTTAATTATAAATTACTTTACTTTCTTTAAAATGTGCAGCACCTGCTGGGCGTGGTGGCTGACGCCTGTAATCCCAGCACTTTGGGAGGCCGAGGTGAGTGGATCACTTAAGGTCAGGAGTTCAAGACCAGCCTGGGCAACATGTTCATGTTCTTGTCTCTACTAAAACTACAAAAATTAGCTGGGCATGTTGGTACATGCCTGTAATCCCAGCTACTTGGGAGGCTGAGGCATGAGGATCGCTTGAACCTGGGAGGTGGAGGGTCAGTGAGTCTAGATAGTGCCACTGCACTCCAGCCTGGGTGACAGAGAGAGCTCCATCTCAAAAAAAAAAAAAAAAATCTCTAGCACATAACAGTTATACATAATGTCAGGGCTGAATCAGTGGATGGCATCTAGAAATAAATAAATAAATAAAACTTTTAATTTCTCAGTGCTTACTATTGATCTGCTTCTTCTCCAAAGTTCTTCATATTAGTAGATTTACAACCCAAGCCTAAACTGGGGATCATTCTTGATTATTCTCTCTCACCATTCCCCTGCCATTACCACCACACATGCAATTTTAGTGACAGTTATTATAGGTTTGGTCTCTTGAAAGCTCCTTTTCTTCTTAGTTTACAAAGACTAAAAAGTGAATCTTCAAATTCCCAGCCTTCCTTGCAGCTAGTAATAGCTATTTGGTACAATATAAGGTAAAATTCTTGTAATCTTAGAAACATAATTTTTTACTTCTTGAGATGGAGTCTTGCTCTGTTGCCCAGGCTGGAGTGCAGTGGTGCAATCTTGGCTCACTGCAACCTCTGCTACCCAGGTTCAAGTAATTCTCCTGCCTCAGCCTCCCAAGTAGCTGGGATTACAGGTGCACATTACCATGCCTGACTAATTTTTGTATTTTTAGTAGAGACAGGGTTTTACCATCTTGGCCAGGCTGGTCTTGAACTCCTGACCTCCTGATCCACCTGCCTCGGTCTTTCAGAGTTCTGGGATTACAGGCGTGAGCCACTGTGTAGAAACATAATTCTAAAATTAGAGTTAAATAGGTTCAAATTAGAATGAAGTATATTGGGGATGTGTGACAAAGTTTCATTTAACTCAGAGAACCAGTAGGATGAAAAAGATAGTCAAAATGATAATAAAAACTTGTTTTTTTAAAAATTATACTTTAAGTTCTGGGGTACATGTGCAGAATGTGGAGGTTTGTTACATAGGTACACATGTGCCATGGTGGTTTGCTGCATCCATCACCCTGTCATCTACATTAGATATTTTTCCTAATGTTATCCCTCCCCTATCGCCCCACCCACTGCTATCCCTCCCCTACCCCCCCTCATGCCCTGACAGGCCCCAGTATGTGATGCTCCCCTCCCTGTGTCCATGTGTTCTCATTGTTCAGCACCCACTTATGAGTGAGAACATGTGATGTTTGGTTCTCTGTTCTTGTGTCAGTTTGCTGAGAATGATGGGTTCCAGCTTTATCCATGTCCCTGCAAAGGATATGAACTCATCGTTTTTTATGGCTGCATAGTATTCCATGGTGTATATGCAACATATTTTCTTTATCCAGTCTATCATTGATGGGCATTTGGATTGGTTCCAAGTCTTTGCTATTGTGAACAATAAATACACATGTGCATGTGTCTTTATAATAGAATGATTTATAATCCTTTGGGTATATACCCAGTAATGGGATTGCTGGGTCAAATGGAATTTCTATTTCTAGATCCTTGAGGAAGTGCCACACTGTATTCCACAATGGTTGAATTAATTTACATTCCCAACAGTGTAAAAGTGTTCCTATTTCTCCACATCCCCTCTAGCATCTGTTGTCTCCTGATTTTTTAATGATCGCCATTCTAACTGGCATGAGATGGTGTCTCAATGTGGTTTTGATTTGCATTTCTCTAATGATCAGTGATGATGAGCTTCTTTTCATATGTTTGTTGGCTGCATAAATGTCTTCTTTTGAGAAGTGTCTGTTAATATCCTTCACCCACTTTTCGATGGGGATGTTGTTTTTTTCTTGTAAATCTGCCTAAGTTCTTTGTAGATTCTGGATATTAGCCCTTCTTCAGATGGGTAGATTGCAAAAGTTTTTTCCCATTCTGTTGGTTGCTGGTTCACTCTAATAATTGTTTCTTTTGCTGTGCAGAAGCTCTTAAGTTTAATTAGATCCTTTTTGTCTATTTTGGCTTTTGTTGCCATTGCTTTTAGTGTTTTAGTCATGAAGACCTTGCCCATGCCTATATCCTGAATGGTACTGCCTAAGTTTTCTCCTAGGGTTTTTATGGTGTTAGGTCTTATGTTTAAATCTTTAATCCATCTGGAGTTAATTTTTGTATAAGGTGTAAGGAATGGATCCAGTTTCCACTTTCTGCTTATGGCTAGCCAGTTTTCCCAACATCTTTTATTAAACAGGGAATCCTTTCCCCATTGCTTGTTTTTGTCAGGTTTGTCAAAGATCAGATGGTTGTAGATGTGTGGTGTTATTTCTGAGGTCTCTGTTCTGTTCCATTGGTTTATATCTCTGTTTTGGTACCAGTACCATGCTGTTTTGATTACTGTAGCCTTGTAGTATAGTTTGAAGTCAGGTAGTGTGATGCTTCCAGCTTTGTTCTTTTTGCTTAGGATTGTCTTGGCTATGTGGGCTCTTTTTTGGTTCTATATGAAGTTTAAATTGTTTCTTTCCACTTCTGTGAAGAAAGTCAATGGTAGCATGATATGTGGATAGCATTGAATCTCTAAATTACTTTGGGCAATAGGGCCATTTTCATGATATTGATTCTTCCTAACCATTAGCATGGAATGTTTTTCGTCTGTTTGTGTCCTCTCTTATTTCTTTGAGCAGTGGTTTGTAGTTCTCCTTGAAGAGGTCCTTCACATCCCTTATTAATTTTATTCCTAGATATTTTATTCTCTTTGTAGCGATTGTGAATGGAAGTTCACTCATGATTTGGCTGTTTTTCTGTTATTGGTGTTTAGGAATGCTTGTGATTTTTGCACATTGATTTTGTATCCTGAGACATTGCTGAAGCTGCTTATCAGCTTAAGGAGATTTTGGGCTGAGACAATGGGGTCTTCTAAATATACAGTCATGTCATCTACAAATAGAGACACTTTGACTTCTTCTTTTCCTAGTTGAATACCCTTTATTTCTTTTTCTTGCCTGATTGCCCTGGCCAGAACTTCCAATACTATATTGAATAGGAGTGGTGAGAGAGAGCATCCTTGTCTTGGGCCTGTTTTCAAAGGGAATGCTTCCAGTTTTTGTCATTTAGTTTGATATTGGCTATAGGTTTGTCATAAACAGCTTTTATTATTTTGAGATATGTTCCATTAATACTTAGTTTATTGAGAGTTTTTAGCATAAAGGGCTTTTGAATTTTGTCAAAGGCCTTCTCTGCATCTATTGAGATAATCATGTGGTTTTTGTCTTTGGTTCTGTTTATATGATGGATTACTTTCATAGATTTGCATATGTTGAACCAGCCTTGCATCCTGGGGATGAAGCTGACTCAATCATGATGGATAAGCTTTTTGATGTGCTTTGGATTCAGTGTGCCAGTGTTTTATTGAGGATTTTCACATCAGTGTTCATCATGAATATTGTTCTGAAATTTTCTTTTTCAGTTGTGTCTTTGCCAGGTTTTGGTATCAGGATGATGTTGGTCTCATAAAATGAGTTAGGGAAGATTCTCTCTTTTTGCATTGTTTGGAATAATTTCATAAGGAATGGTACCAGCTCCTCTTTGTACCTCTGGTAGAATTTGACTGTGAACCTGTCTGGTCCTGACTTTGGTAGGGTATTACTTGCTGTCTCAATTTCAGACCTGTTATTAGTCTATTCAGGGATTCGACTTCTTCCTTGTTTAGTCTTGGGAGGGTGTAAGTGTCCAGGAATTTATCAATTTCTTGTAGATTTATTGGTTTATTTGCATAGAGGTGTTTGTAATAATCTCTGATGCTAGTTTGTATTTCTGTTGGATCAGTGGTGATATCCCCTTTATTATTTTTTATTGCATGTATTTGACTCTTCTCTCTTTTCTCCTTTATTAGTCTAGCTAGTGGTCCGTCTATTTTGTTGATCTTTTCAAAAAAAACAGCTCTTGGATTTATTGATTTTTCGAAAGGTTTTTTGTCTCTATCTCCTTCAGTTCTGCTCTGATCTTAGTTATTTCCTGTCTTCTGCTAGCTTTTGAATTTGTTTGATCTTGCTCCTCTAGTTCTTTTAATCATGATGTTAGGGTATCAAATTTAGATCTTTTCTCCTTTCTCCTGTGGGATTTTAGTGCTATAAATTTCCCTCTAGACACTGCTTTAAATGTGTCCCAGAGATTCTGGTTGTATCTTCGTTCTCATTGGTTTTGAAGAACATCTTTATTTCCTCCTTCATTTCATTATTTATCCAGTAGTCATTCAGGAACAGGTTGTTCAGTTTCCTTGTAGTTGTGCAGTTTTGAGTGAGTTTCTTCATCCTGAGTTCTAATTTGATTGCGTTGTGGTCTGAGAGAATTTTATTATGATTTCCATTCTTCTGCATTTGCTAAGGAGCGTTTTACTTCCAAGTATGTGGTCAGTTTTAGAATAAGTGTGATGTGGTGCTGAGAAGAAC
>PVKP010039827.1:0-19865 GCA_004027715.1 Plecturocebus donacophilus
CAAAGACCTGGAACCAACCCAAATGCCCATCAATGATAGACTGGACAGGGAAAATGTGGCACATATACACCATGGAATATTATGCAGCCATCAAAAACGATGAGTTTGTGTCCTTTGTAGGGACATGGATGAACCTAGAAACCATCATTCTCAGCAAACTGACACAAGAACACAAAATCAAACACCGCATGTTCTCACTGATAGGCGGGTGTTGAACAATGAGAACACATGGACACAGGGAGGGGAGCACTATACACTGGGGAGTTGGGGGAGATAGCATGGGGAGAAATGTCAGATATAGGTGAAGGGGAGGAAGGCAACAAATCACACTGCTACATGTGTACCTATGCAACAATATTGTATGTTCTTCACATGTACCCCAAAACCTAAGATGCAATTAAAAATGAAATTAAAAAAAAAAGAAGTTAGATTGACTCACAGTTCTGAAGGCTGTACATAAAGCATGGCTGGGGAGGTCTCAGAAAACTTACAATCATAGTGGAAGGTGAAAGGGAAGCAAGCACATCCTACCATGGTGGAGCAGGAGAGAGAGAGAGAGAACAGAGTGCAGATGTTACATACTTTTCAAACATTCAGATCTCATGAGAACTGTATCACAAGACAACACTGGAGGCATGGTGCTAAATCATTAGAAACCATCTCCATCACCCAAACACCTCACACCAGGCCCCTCCTCTAACACTAGGAATTACAATTCAGCATGAGGTTTGGGTGGGGACATAGAGTCAAACCACATTAGTTATGTTTACTCATTCTTTCTTTACAGGTCATACTTTGGTGTCATATCTAAGAACTCTTCACCAAGCCTTAGGTTACAAACATTTCCTCCTGTGGTTTCTTCTAAAAAACTTCATAGATTTATGCTTTACAGGTACAATTTTTAATTAAGATGAGTTTTTTATTTTTTAACTATGAATATCAAATCATTACAACCATATTTGTTGAAAAAAGTATTCATTGATTTGCCTTTACACCTTTGTCAAAAATCCATTGTCCATGTGTATCCATTTCTGAACTCTCTGTTCTCCTGTGTGATTTTTAACTTGGCTGGTGTGTGTCCTACTGACTGGTTAGAAGTGAGGTGCCCCTATTCCAACAGAGGGGTACTTAATGGACAGAGCTGATTCTCATTGAATGGAGAGTTCTCACTTCTGACAGGAGAATAAGAATCTGAACTAAATAAGGATATAGGAGGAGAAGTTTTGTTGGAACTGCTGGTAGTAAGCCATGAGGAATTCAATATACACCAAGATTACAGTGTATTAATTGCTGGGACATTTTTTTTATCTTGAGCATATAGATCTGACGGGAAAACTGACTTCCTAATTTGCTTTATGCAGAGAAGAACTTTCAAAGGAAATGATTAACTCTGTTGATAAAAAATAACTCTTTCAGCCTCCCTTTATTCCATGTGCCCCTGCTTACTTTCCACTGAACAAATGTATTGTTCCTTCCATCTCAGCAGCCTCTCCCTCTACCTCCTGGCTCCTTGTGGAAGACTAATGTTCCCTCCCCAACATCCCACAGTACCTTAGGGAGCTCCTTCTAGCAAGGTCAGTCTCCTCCATCTCTGAAGCACCTGGCCCTCTGTAGTTACTCTAAGTTTGCTATATTTAAATTTGCTCCTGAATATTTTGGAAGAAAATAAGCAGGATGAAATGTCTATAAAATATTTCCCAGAAAGACAGGAAGACTGAATGATGCTGCAAGGGAGCTAAACTAGAAGTTGGGGACCAGAGTAAAAATCCTGCCTACCACAAAGCAGCTGTGTAAATGTGAGTGATTCCTTTCATCTCCATCTCATGTTCTTATCTGGAACACCTGCCATGTTCTTAACTGGAAAAGGAGGAAACTGGATGAAAAGAGGAATTATAATGCCAAGGCCTATAGAGATCAGACAGGCAGCACAAATTAGTGAAATATGATGTACATAAGAACAGGTAGACATAAAAACACATTGATAAATGGCAATTAGTGTTCTGCTTCTCTGAGGGATGGAGGAAGTGGTGTAACCGGGGTCAACTCAGACTCAAGCCCACCTAAAGTGTTCACAATCACTTGGCTGAAGCTGAATTTTGACCTGAAAGCTCAGTGTTGACATACTACCTGATTTTTTTGAAAAAGCCAGAAATTTATCTTTCCATATGAAATTCCATTTTTAAAAATATCTGCCTCATGTTTTAAAAGATCATCATGCAGGCAAGAGAAAATTCCAAGAAAACCCATCTGTGGGCCATATCTCAGATACATCACCTCTGGTATGGCTCCTATGCTGCAAAGTTCTGGGGCTTCTAGGTTCTGCTAAGAAAGTAGGAAGTTGAAATAAATAATCAATTTCTACTATGGTCTGAAGGTTTCTGTCTCTCCAAAATTCATGTGGATACGTAATCCCCAATGCAAATGTTTTAAGAGGTGGAGCCTTTAGAAGATGATTAAGCTATTAGGACTCTGCCCTCCTTAATGGAATAAGTACCCTAATAAAAGGATTCTAGGGAACTGGGCAGCCCTTACCCTCTTTCACCATGTGGAGACTCAGTGACGAGGTGTCATCTTTTCATCAAAGAACCCTCATCAAACACAAAATCTGCTGATCCTTTTATCTTGGACTACCCTGCCTCTAGAAATGTGAGAAATAAATTTCTATTATTTATAAATAGTTGAAATAAATTTCTGTTTCTTATTTTCAGTGTAAGATATTTTATTATAGTAGCTGGAATTGTGTGAGACAACATCTTAGCTGAGGGTACACTTAACATGCTTTTTATGTTAGCCCCTTTGAAAGTTAAATCTTTTATTAAAAATAATAATAGCAGCTTTGTGTGCTATTAAAATAACACATAATATTTACATTCAGGAGGCTGTATAAAAGTCATTTGTTCAAACATTTGTTGCAATAATAAGATCATAAAAGTATTTGCTACCAGAAGCATTTTATTCATCTTTCAGTTGTTTACTTCAGTGCAGGACCTATCTATAGCCTGGTGGCTCATAGCCAAATGTAAGAACACTGCATGATACTCCTCAGTTGAAAGTGCTTCAAATGAGACACTACATGAATGAATTAGTCAAGGACTCTGTTGTTCCTTCTACTATTCCTTACTTTTGTAACTACAAAGGGAAACACCTACTCTTGAATCAGCATTTACCTGGAAGCTGTAGGTAGCCCCATCAACAGCTCAGCCCCAGATCTGCCTCAGCCTAAATGGGCATCCTGTGCCTTCATCTTTTTTTGCTGCAGGCCATAAGGACTCTCCTCTTCTGCTGAGCTGCCCATGTCCACTCCCTCTTCCAGTTGCCTCTTCCTGCCAAGACTGGCCTCTGAATTAGCTGTAGCTTCTCCTCTCCCCTTCATAAAAGCCCAGAAGACAAGCACACAGAGCCCATATGTGTACTTAGTTTTTCTGTTAAACATTTTGGCAAAAGACAAGGCTCATAACTTTTACCAGCCCGGTGTGACAGCATGTCCTGGTTTCCCGATTCTTCAGCATCCTTGTTCCATGACTTAGATTTCCTGCTGTCTTTACCTAGTGGGTTTTGACCCTCAGCCTTACTTTAAAGAAATATTTTTCAGTAGTTTTTGGGGTACAAATGGTTTCTCATTACATGGCTGAATTACATAGTGGTGAATTCTGAGATTTTAGTGCACCAATCACCTGAGTAGTGTATATTGTACTTACTATGTAGTTATTTTTATCCCTAGCCCTCTGAACTTCCCCCTTCTGAGTCTCTGAAGTCCATAATATCACTCTGTATGCCTTTGCATACTCACACCTTAGTTCCCATTTTTATGTGAGAGTATACAGTTCTTGGTTTTCCACTCCTGAGTTACATCATTTAGAATAATGGCCCCCAGCTATATCTAATTTGCTGCAAAATACATTATTTCATTTTTTATGGCTTAGTAGTATTCCATGTTGTATATATACTACTTTTTCTTTATCCACACATTAGTCAATGGGAAATTAGGTTGATTCCACACCTTTGCAATTGATAATTGTGCTACTATAAACATGTGCAAGTGTATTTTTTATATAATGACTTAGTTTCTCTTGGGTAGATATCCAGTAGTGGGATTGTTGTATTGAACATTAGATCTATTTTTAGTTCTTTAAGGTATCTCCATACTGGATTCCATAGAAGTTGCATGAATTTACATTCCCACCAGCAGCATATAAGTGTTTCCTTTACCTCATATCCACACCATTGTCTCTTGTTTTATGACTTTTTACTAATGCCCATTCTTGGAGGAGTAAGGTGGTATGTCAATCATGGTTGGACTTTGCATTTGCCCGCTGATTAGCAATATGGTTTGGGTCTGTGTCCCTGCCCAAATCTCATGTAAAATTTTGAGCCCCAATGTTAGAGGTGGGCCCTGGTGGGAGGTGATTTGATCATGCTGGTGTATGTCCCATTTGGTGCAGTTTTTGTGATAGTGATGAGATCTGGTTGTTGAAAAGTCTGTAGCACTTTTACTCTCTCATTTACTCCAGTTCTGGCCATGTAAGATGTGTCTGCTTACCCTTTGTCTTCTGTCACAATTGAAAGTTTCCTGACCCCTACCCCACCACCCCCAGACATGCTTCCTTATGGCCTGTATAACTGCAAGCCAATTAAACTTCTTTTCTATATAAATTACCAGTCTCAGTTATTTCTTTACAGCAGTGCAAGAACAGACTAACACAGAAAATTGGTACCAGGAGTAGGGTATTGCTATAAAGGTGCTGAAAATGTAAAAGTGAATTTGGAATTGAATAACAGCCATAAGTAGAAAGAGTTTAGAAGGCTTAGAAGAAGACAGAAGATGAAGGAAACTTTGGAACTTTCTAGAGACTTATTAAATTGTTGTGATCAAAATGCTGATAGTGATATTAAAAATAAAGTCAAGGCTGAGGTGGTCTCAGATGAAGATGAGAAACTTATTGGGAACTAGAACAGGGGCTGCTATTGGTATGCATTAGCACAGAAGTTGGAGGCATTGTGCTCCTGCCCTAGGAACCTCTGGAACTTTGAACTTGAGAGTAATGATTTAGGGTATTTGGTGGAAAAAATTTCTAAGTAGCAAAGTGGAAGCAGAGCCTAGACGTTTGGAAAATTTGCAGCCTTGCCATGTGATAGAAAAGAAACATCCATTTTCTGGGGAAGAATTCAAGCTTCCTGCAGAAATTTACATATGTAAACATCATCCAAATGTTGATAGCCAAGACAGTGGGGAAAATGCCTCAAATGTATTTTAGAGAATTTCCCAGCAGCTCCTCCCATCACAAGCCAGGAGGCCTAAGAGAGAAGAATGATTTGTTGGCCTGGCCCAGGGCATCGCTGCCTTGTGCAGCCTTGGGACATGGTGCCCTGCATCCCAGCTGCACCTGCTCCAGCCTTGACTAAAAGGGACTATGGAAGAGTTCATGCTATTGCTTCAGATAATGCAAGCCTCAAGCCTTGGTGGCTTCTGCATAGTGTTGGGCCTGTGGGTGTGCACAAGGCAAAATTGAGGCTTGGGAGCCTCTGCCTAGATTCCAGAGGATGTATGGAAATGCCT
Organism: Plecturocebus donacophilus; assembly: GCA_004027715.1. Taxonomy (NCBI): domain Eukaryota; kingdom Metazoa; phylum Chordata; class Mammalia; order Primates; family Pitheciidae; genus Plecturocebus; species Plecturocebus donacophilus. Next base: position 5,558 of record PVKP010039827.1, read on the forward strand.
GGATGTCTAGGCAGAAGTCTGATACAGGGTTGGAGCACTCATGGAGAACCTCTACTATGGCAGTGCAAAGGGAAAGGTGGGATTAGATCCCTCACACAGAGTCTCCACTGTGGTACTGCCTAGTGGAGCTTTGAGAAGAGGGCCACTGTCATCTGTCCACCAGAATGGTAGATCCATTGACAGCTTGCACTGTGCACCTGGAAAAGCCACAGGAACTCAACACCAACCCATGAAAGCAGCCATTGGACCTGTACTCTGCATAGCTATAGGGGTGGGGCTTCCCAAGGCCTTTGGAGCCCATCCCTTGAATCAGTGGGGCCTGCATGTGAGACATGGAATCAAAGGAGATTATTTTGAAGCTGTAAGATTTAATGACTGCCCTGCTAGGTTTCAAACTTGCATGTGGCTTGTAGCCCCTTTGTTTCAGCTGATTTATCCCTTCTGAAATAGATGTATTTACCTAATGCCTGTACCCTCATTGTATCTTGGAAGTAACTAACTTGCCCTTAATTTTACCTTAAAATGCCCTTAAAAGGCTCATAGGCAGAAGGGACTTGCCTTGTCTTATCTCAGAGGAGACTTTGGACTTAGTCATTTGAGTTCATGCTGAAATGAGTTAAGCCTTTTGGGGGACTGTTGGGATGGCATGATTGCTTTGAAATGTGAGAAGGTCATGAGTTGTGGGGGACAAAGAGTGGAATGATACAGTTTGGCTCTGTCCCCACTCAAATTTCATGTCAAATTGTAATTCCTAGTGTTGAAAGAGGGGCCTGGTGGAAGTTAATAGAATCATAGGGTCAGATTTCCTTTTTGGTACTTTTCTTGTGATATAGAGTGAGTTACTGTGAGATATAGTTGTTTAAAATTGTATAGCACTCCCCTCGTATTTCTCTAGCTCATTTTCTGGCTATATAACATGTGCCTGCTTCCCCTTCACCTTCCACCTTACTGCAAGTTTCCTGAGGCCTCCCCAGCCATGTCTTTTGTATAGCATGTGGAAACATGAGCCAATTAAGCCTCTTTTCTGTATAAATTTCCTAGTCTCAGGTATTTCTTTATAGCAGTGCAACAATCAACTAATACAAATAGCAAGGTTGAGCATTTGTTAACTTGTTTGATGGCCATTTGAATTTGTATTTTTGTTTGTTTGCTTTTGTTTTGTTTTGTTTTGTTTTGTTTTTGAGATGAAGTTTACCTAGGCTGGAGTGCAATGGCATAATCTTGGTCATTTACTGCAGCCTCTAACTCCTAGACTCAAGTGATCCTCCAGCATCAGTCTTCCAAGTAGTCAGGACTAGTGTTGCAAATATTTTTACTGTAACATTTGCAGCCACAGAACTAATCATATTTTATATCCTCTTTGAAGTAACTACTACATCTGTATAACTTTTGTATTTTTTGTTAAGATAGGGTTTCACCATGTTGCCCAGGCAGGTATCAAACTCCTGGGCTCAAGCCATCTGCCTGGGCTTCCCAAAATGCTGCCATTACAGACATGGGCCATCATGCCTGGTTCTTATATCTCTTCTTTTGATAAATATCCATTCATGAAATTTTCCACTTTTTGATCAAATTATTTGTTTATGTCTTGCTGATTTGAGTTCCTCATAGATTATGGATACTAATCAGATGCATAGTTTGCAAATATTCTCTTCCATTCTGTGGGTGAGCTACTCCAATTATTGTTTCTTTTGCTGTTAAAAGGCTTTTTAGTTTAATTATGCTCCATTTATTTATTTTTGTTTCTATGCCATTTGCTTTTTGGGTCTTAGTCATAAATTATCTGCTACAATGATGTCTAGAATAGTTTTTTCCATGATATATTCAGAATTTTTTATGGTTAAAATCTTATATTTCAGGTTTTGAACCAATTTGAGTTGATTTTTGTATAAGGTGAGCGGTATTAGAAATCCAGTTTGTATGTGGCCTGCCAGCTTTCCCAGCACCATTTATTAAATAGGTTCTTCATTCTTGTTCTGTTTTAAAAGTAGGTCTATGTGCCTACCTTTATATCAGTACCATGAAATTTTGGTAACTCTAGCCTTGCAGAATAATTTGAAGTCTAGTAACGCGATGCCTCCAGATTTGCTCTTTTTGCTTAGGATTGCTTTGGCTTATCAGGCTCTTTTTCGCTTCCATATGAATTTTAGGATTGGTTATTCTAATTCAGTGAAAAGTGATGTTGGTATTTTGATGGGAATTGCAGTGAATCTGTAGATGGCTTTGGGCAGTATGATTATTTTCACAATATTAATTTTTTTCAATCTATGAGCATGGGATGGTTTTCCATTTGCTTGTGTCATATATGATTTCTTTCTGCAGTGTTTTTTACTTCTCTTGTAGGGTAGGAATATTTCAGTTCTCTGGCTAAGTATGTTTCTAGGTATTTTATTGTGTTCCAACTGTTGTTAAAGAAATTAAGTTTTTGATTTGATTCTCAGCATGATAATTGTTTGAGTATAGCAGTGCTACTGATGTGTGTACATTAATTTTGTAACCTGAAATGTACCGAATTTTTTAATCAAATGTAATAATTTTGGAGGCATCTTTAAAATTTTCTACACATAAATCGTATGTCTACAAATAGTGATACTATGACTTTTTTTTTCAATTTGTATGCCCTTTATTCCTTTCTCTTGCCTGATTAGTCTGGCTAGAACTTCCAGAAGTATGTTGAATAGGAGTGGAAATATGGGCATCCTTGCCTTGTTTCAGTTCTTAGGGGGAATGCTTTCAACTCTTCCCCATTCAGTATGCTGTTGTCTATGGTATTTTCATATATAGCTTTCATTATTTTGAGGTTAGTCCCCTCAATACTCAGTTTTTTTAGAGTGTTTTTCATAAAATGATGCTGAAATTTTTCAAATGTTTTCTACGCATCTATTTAGATAATCATATGGCTTTTGTTTTTCAATGTTGTTTATTTAATATATCACATTTATTGATTTGCATATGTTACACTATCTCTGAATCCCTGGTATGAAATGCACTTGATCATGATGTGTTATCTTTCTAATGTGCTATTAGATTCAGTCAGCTAGTATTCTGTTGAGGTTTTTTGAATCTATGCTTATCAGAGTTACTGGTCTGTAGATTTTTTGCTGTTGTTGTGACTTTTACTGGTTTTGGTAGCAGGATGATCTTGGCTTTACAGAATTATTTAGGGAGGATTCCCTCTTTCTCATTTTTTTTTCAGTAGGATTGATACCAGTTCTCCTTTGGATGTCTGGTAGAATCAGCTGTGAATCCATCTGGTTGTAGGCTATTTTTTTGTTGTTGAAAATTTTGAAATTACTGATTCAGTTTTGCTACATGGCATTTGTCGGTTCAGGGTTTTCATTTCTTCCGGATTTAATCTAGGAGGGCTTTTGGTTTCCTGAAATTTATCTATTTGCTCTAAGTTTTGTGTACATAAAGATGTTCATAGTAGTCTCAAATGATCTTATGTATTTCTGTGGTGTTGTAATGTCTTCAGCTTCATTTCTAATTGAACTATTTGAAGTTTCTCTCTTCTTTTATTGGTTAACCTAACTAACAGTGTATCATTTCTGTTTATCTTTTCTAAGAACCAGCTATTTGTTTCGTTGGGCTTTTGTATTTTTGTTTGAATTTAATTCTCCTCTGATTTCTGTTATTTCTTTTCTTCTACTAGCTTTGGGTTTAGTCTTTTTTTTTTTTTCTTTTTTTCTCCCCAGTTTCTTGAGGTGTATCATTAGATTGTCAAATTATGCTCTTTTAGACTTTTTTTTTTTGAGACAGGCTCTGTTGCCCAGGCTGGAGTGAGGTGGCATGATCTTGGCTCACTGTAACCTCTGCCTCATGGGTTTAAGTGATTCTCCTGCCTCAGCTTCCAGAGTAGCTGGGACTACAGTTGCACACCACCACACCAGCTAATTTTTGTATTTTTAGTAGAGATGGGGTTTCACCATGTTGGGAAGGTTGATCTCAAACTCCTGGCCTCAAGTGATCCACCCACCTTGGCCTCCCAAAGTGTTGGGATTAAAGGCATGAGCCACGGCACTCAGCCTCTTTCAAACTTTTTGATGAAGGCACTTAATACTATAAAATTTCCTGTTAGCACAGTTTTTGCTTCATCACAGAGGTTTTGATAACTCGTATCATTATTATAATTCAATTCGGATAATTGATTTTCATCTTGATTTCCTTATTTATTGATTTATTTTTTGAGATGGGGTTTTACTCTTGTCACTCAGGCTGCAGTGCAATGGCATGATCTCAGCTCACTGTAACCTCCACCTTCCAGGTTCAAGCAGTTCTCCTGCGTCAGATTCCCAAGTAACTGGGATTACAGGCACCCGCTACCACACCCAACAAATTTTTGTACTTTTAGTAGAGATGGGGTTTCACCATGTTGGTCAGCCTAGTCTTAAACCCCTGACCTCAAGTGATCTAAACACCTTGGCCTCCCAAAGTGCTGGTATTATAGGCATGAGCCACCGCAACTGACCTCTATCTTAATTTCTTTGTTAACCCATAAATCATTCAAGAAAAAGTTATTTAATTTCCATGTATTTGTACAGTTTTGAGGACTCCTTTTGTTGTTGGTTTCTAGCTTTATTCCATGGTGGTCTGAATAGATACCTGATACAATTTAACTGTTTTTTAAATTGATTGAGCTGTGTTTTGTGGCCTATCATATGGTCTGTCTTTGGAGAATGTTCCATGTGCTGATGAGAATGTATTCTACAGTGCTTGAGTAGAATTTCTGTAAATATCTGTTAAGTCCATTTCTCCTACCATGTCATTTAAGTCTATTTTTTTTGTTGACTTCCTGTCTTGATAATCTGTCTAGTACTATAAGTGGTGAATTGAATTCTCCCATTATTATTGTGCAGCTGTCTATCTCATTGCATAGGTTTAGTAGTAATTGCTTTATGAATCTGGGTATTACAGTGTTTGGTGCATATAAGTTTAGAATTGTGATATCTTCTTGTTGGATTCATTATTTAATTATGTCATAAGTACCTTCTTTGTCTTTTTTAACTGTTGTGGCTTTGAAATCTGTTTTCCCTGATATAAGAATAGCTACTTCTGCTTACGTTTGGTTTTCATGTGCATAGAATATCTTTTTCCACCCATTTACCTTGAGTTTTATGAATCCTTGTGTTTTAGGTGAGTTTAATAAAGACAGCACATATTTGATCTGTGATTTTTCATTAATTCTGCCATGGTGTATATTTTAAGGGGAGCATTTAGGTCATTTATGTTAAACATTAATATTGAGATATGAGGTACTATTTTCTTCATCATGTTAACTATTTTCCAGTCTTTCTTCATTATATTATTGCCTAATAAGCCCTGTGAGTTTTAAGCTTTCAAGAATTTCTATTTTAATGTATATTGAACTTTTCTTTCAACATTTAGGACTTCTTTTAGCATTATTTGTAGCCCTGATTTGGGAGTGGCAAATTCCCTAAGTATTTGTATGAAAATGACTTTATTTCTCTTTCATTTATGAAACTTAGCTTTACTGGATACAAAACTTTTAGTTGACAATTATTCTGTTTAAGAAGTTTGAAAATTGAATCTCCATTTCTTCCAGCTTGTAAGATTTCTGTTGAGAAGTCTGCTGTTAATTGGACACGTTTTCCTTTACAGGTTACTTTATGCTTTTGTCTCATTGCTCTTTGAATTATTTCCTTCATGTTGAGTTTAGATAGCCTGATGACTGTGTGCCTTGTGAAGATCTATTAGTAATGAATTTCCCAGGAGTGTTTTTTAGCTTCTTATATTTGAATATCTAAATCTCTAGCCAGACCAGTTAAGTTTTCCGCAATTGTTCGCTCAAGTTTTCCAGAATTTTTTTCTCTTTTCTCTCAGGAACACCAATTATTCTTAAGTTTGGCCTTTTTACATAATCCCATATTTCTTGGAGACATTATATCTTTTGATTCTTTTTTATTTTTGTCTGATTGTGTTAATTTAAATGTCTTATCTTTGAGCTCTAAAATTTTTTCTTCTAGTTATTCTAGACTGTTGTAAAAATTTTTTACTACATTTTGTAATTCCCTTTGTATTTCACTTCCAGAAGTTTCTATTGGATTTCCTTTATAATATCTATGTCTCTAGAATATCATTTATTTATATCCTGAACTGTTTTTAAATTCATTTATGATTGTTTTCACCTTTCCTTGTTATTTCCTTGAATAGCTTAATGATGAGCCTTCTCAATTATTTATCTGCTATTTCAAAGATTTCATCTTGATTTCAATCCAATACTGGAAAGCTGGTATGATCTTTTGAGGGTGTTATAGAACCCTGTTTTGTCATATTACCAGAATTACTTTTCTGAATTTTTTTCTCATTTGGATAGTGTTTCTTCTAATTATTATTGAATTTATGTTGATTTGACTGTGTTTGTTTGTTTTTACATTTTTTTTCTCTTAAGTATGCTACTTTAATGCTTATATTTAAATATAGCCTAATTCAGTTATTGGTTCTTTCATGGGTGGAGACTCTGTAAGTTTTCTTGGTTATAGAGAGTCTGTAGGATAATTTTCTCATATACTGGTTGTAGTAGCAATGTGTTCATTGTGTCAGCAAATTTACTGTCTCCTATAAGACTGGAATGGTAGAGGACTCTTGAAGCTTATTTCATTTCCCCATGGTGTACACTTTTTTATGTATTTATTTTTCCCCAGTATTTTCTTTAAGCCTTTTCCTGTTTAGAAAGAAATAGTGCAGCTTGCTGCCAGCACATTTTAAATAAAAACGCTCTCTGAGGCTGAAGCAAATCTGACTTTCAGTGTAAAAATAAAATATAAACTCTTGGAGTTATTTCTAAATAGAACAAACATCAGAATCATTTCAGTCATCAGACTATGTCCAAAAAATTGGATTTATCAAATAAGTCTTTGGCCAACAACTGTTCATGACTGATGTTAACATCATGAAAAGGGAAGCTATATTTTCTAGGATTTGGCATTTTCATCAATTGATAATTAATATATTTTTAAAATAGAAATACCACAACTAAAACAAAATGCTATACATAGAATGATGTCTTTAATTTCCAAAGTTGATATACTAGAGTGACATAAAAATGATAATAAAAGTGAAATATTTCATGGCAAATTTATCTCATGATAAATGCTTCAGCCAAAAGCACCACCAATGAATATTCTTGGGACAAAAATGAAAAGGGTTAATGATTTGATGGTTCAGTTCTCAGGCCAGTAGGAGAGGTTTCCCTGAGTAAGAATCAGTTGTGGCTAAAGCTGAGGGGTAAATGAAATACTCGAGTGTGGGCAGAGGTCCCTGTCTTGCCAAAGGTGGCTGGAGAAGCTCTCGGTAAATTACACTGATGTCTTACAGGAGGAAGAGTTGGAGCCACATTGGCTCTCCTGGCAGTCCAAGCAGGAAAGCTATCCACTTCTCAGACACACCCTTGTCCCAGTGCTCCAGCTATTAAGACCAGAGAGGCACCTCTTTTCATCTGTAGAAATGTTGATTTTTCAGGTAGAAAGAAATTGTGACTCTGACTTGAAAGCCAGAATCTGGAAGGGGTCCTCTTGCAGGGATGCTTTTACCCTGAAATGTTCCAGAAAGGTTGTCTGTAGATGTACCCTTGCAAAGCTCCCATGAGAGAAGCCCCAACTGTGCTCATGGTAGTGGAAAGAGGAAAAGTTGTTTCCTTCTCCAAGATTCTTCACATGCACTAAGGCTGTCTGACTGTTGGATTAGAGCTGCAGACTTTCCTTGCTGAGCCCAGTACTGTAACTGTGCCTCTGTTGAAAGAAACTGCCCACCAACTGAAGGATACAGTGCTCAAGGGCTGTCATCTGTATTCTTTCATTTTGTGGGCTGTTCCCTTGATGCAGTGCACTCCCTCTTCCCCTAGGAGTAGAAGTCCCTGGGAGCCAGATTACTGTGAGTATTGTGACTCTGCTGGATCTAGCTGCCTAGTGAAATTATCATACTCCAGGCTGGTGCTAGGGAATGTGATCAAGAGATCCAGTGATGTGACCTGTCCTCAAGCCTCCCAGAAGTGGGTAGCAGCACCAGCTCTACTGCTGGTGGCAGGGGAGTGACATATCCTCTGTGGGATTCCTGGGTTATAGAATGCCTTAGTGTGTTGGCTTTCTCAAACGCCACTTATTGTAGTAATAAACTGATCATGTGGACAGAATCAGGACCTTTTGATTAGCCAGAGTGCTGCAGGCAGTGGTGAAAGCTTAGGCTACACAGCAATTTTCTTCTTCCTGGACTCAGTATTATTCTACCAGGAGATGCTGTAATGGACTGTGTTGGCTGGCCTCCAGCCAGGAGGCGGCACTTGCCAAAGAGCACCAGCTGTGGTAGTAACAGTGTGATTTTTGCTTGCCTTCTGCTCTCCAGAGGGGGTAATCCGGTTTGTCAGGCAATGAGTAAGGCCATAAAGCTCCCAAATGTTTCTGTCCTTTGTGTTAAGCTACCAGGGCAGGTGGCAGGGCAAAGCTAGGTGTGGCCTAGGTTAGGCGGATTTGTGCACTGACTTTCCATGTGCAGGGCAAGCATCAGTTCCTGTGGGTGTCAGGCGAAGGGGGTGGTTCTCAGGCCACTAGGTTGATGTTCCAGAGGTGAGTGTTGCTGCCTCTGCTGCACAGAAGAGTTTGCGCAGGGAGTGGGGAGTAGCAGACTGCAGTAAGCCCCACATTGATCCCATACACTTGGTGATGGAGATCTCACTCCCACTGTATACCACTAGCAGCAGCGATCTAAGTTCCAGACAGCCTATGCTTAGAATTTGCAACTGCCCCAGGTCATAGGCTTTCCACATGGAGATAGCAACTGCATATTTCAGGCCATGCCCCTTCTGGTCCACCCACAAAATCAGGCTCCCAGTTCCTGTGATTGTGGCTGCAGCCCATGTTTCACTTACATGGGCTGGCACTGGCCAAGTGAGTTCATCCCCACACAAGGCTACATCATGAAACTCAGTTTGGGGCTTCTTTTCACCTGCAGCCAACTGCCTGAACTGTTTGGCTGACCTTCACAGAGTCCCCTGTGAGGATCAATAAGGAATGGCTTTCCTTGCTTTGCATTGGAGACGGAAAATGCACAGAAGTCTTCCCACTGCTGTTCCTACTTTTATGTTCTACTGCCCTCTCCACGTGGTAATTGGGTACCCCTAGAAGGTATGCCTCCAAATGATGGGTACTCCCAGGAGGATCTGTGAGAAGGACTTAAAAACTTTGATCTCTTTACCTTGTGAATCTCTTTATCATCTGTGAAATAGGGATGATCACAGTGCCTCCCTCATTTCATGGAGCTGTTGAGAATTTCAAGGAGATGCTTGCCTTTAAGGCTCTTGGCACAGTTCCCGGCACAGAGGTAGCCTCCATAAGGCAGCCCAATTTTTTATCATGATGACTAGGAAGAACTCAGTTTGTGCAGTGTCACAGCACTCTTGGGACATCTTGGGAGAAAGGGGCTGTGAGATGGAGCGGAGGTCCTTCTGGAGGGCTTTATGGCCTTGGTGTTCATGGTCATCTCCCTTAAGCCATATCCTAGTTTGTGAATCAAGAGGGTTATTTGGAAACTCAGTGCCCAGTGGGTGGTGCTCTAGGCCTCAGGCCCCATGCTTGTCTCAGTGCAGGTGCACATCCTAAAGCTAGGGAATTATAAAAATATTGAACACCTGCAATGGCATGGACCCTGACAAATTGGAAAAGTGTGTGCTGCAGAGGACATACACCCCACCTAACCTACAACATTCACATGCAAAATCCAATCTTAGAGCACTTTCCCAGTGCAATCTCCTCACTTTCCCAGTGGCAGTTTCAGGCAGACGCTAACCTTGATTGACTCAATATACAGACCCCACTCCATGTTAAGTCATAACAAACACCAAGCTATTGGTGAGTATGCACTACCCATTATGACTCCTGCCTGAGGAGCTCACTTCCACCTCTCCTCCTTGAGTTTGGTTGAGGGAGGACATGCACATCTGTTTGATTAACTGTACCTGACATGCACAGGATGTGTAGGTCACAGGCACTTCTTCACTGGCTGTTGTTATTCACCATGGTGACTCTTCACAGCACACCTCTGGCATTATTACCTGGGGAAATAGGCTGAAAGTTAGTGAATGTGCCCTGAGTCACATAGGTAGCAAGTGGCCTTGCTGGGACTCAAGCCTAGTCCTGTGGATTTCAATGTCTCCTCCTGACTTCTTCTTCATTATCAGGTATTATGCTCCTTAATGCAGGCAATTGCTTCATTTGAAATGTACAGCACAGACATGGGTGGATGTGAACATTTGAATGTCTTAGGATGCCTTCTACTTCTCTCATAAATAAGACAGCTCCTTTCTTCAACCCCATAATAAGGCAAACAGTGAGTAATGACCAGGTGTGATGTTCATGATTTCTATTCCATGTGGTGGGAGGAGATGATCCTTCATAACTTCTCTCTCCTAGTATTTGCTCTGTTCCTCAGGGGCTCTCATGACAGTGTTTTAAATCCCAGGATTTGGAGTTAGTCAAACTTTGGTCTGGTTTCCAGCTCTACCACTTCCTAAGCGTGCCTGACCTTGGGCCATGAGCACATGGTGGTTTCTACTCTCATGGAGGTGCAGTGCTGAGAGAGAGACCCAGCAGTGAGCACATGAGGGTAGAGTAGTGATGTAAGTATGACACGGGTGGGGCTATGAAGGGACAGAGAAGAGTCAACCTGACCCACACCTCCTTCCCCTGTGTTGTTCCTTCTTCTACAGCTTCCTTCTTCACCACTAAAGAAGAGGTTCTCCATCTATAAAACCCCTTCCAGATACAACTTCCTCCATAGACCCAATCTGTCTTCTGTGGTCTGTCCTTTGTGCCCCAGAGACTTCCTATATCTATCTTAAAATGCATTCTCTTGGTTATGCCATATTACACCTTATTTTCCAAAGGGGATCCATGTCTGACTCATCTCAGTGTTCCTCAGAGTTCAGTGGCTGGCACAGAAAGAAGTTCAGTAGATGTTTACAGGTTTCTACTGAGAACATACTCAAATAATTCTGCCTTTCTCAAATGCTTTCTCTGGTATGGAAATTAAATGCAGGGCCTGGAAGAATACATTCTGGTTAAAAGTGCAGCTGAATGTCTATTCATACGATACAGGTGTGTTTGTGACTATAATTGGTGACCACATGGGATGATATGGCTGTTTCTAATTCTAGTTTTAGAAATCGTAGGATTTTTAATCCTGTTTAGAAATGCATCCACATTTTTTCATACTGATAAGATTCATCTAGGCAAATGTAAGCATCTTATGTAATGACAAAATAAATTTAACTGCAAACATTTTCTGAAACAAAACGTTAGTGAGAATCATATTTTACTCTATTATTGACAGTGGCTAAGTTTCATTTCTATCGCTGAGCTTAACAAGGTGGAAACTTTGCTCATTCTAAGTCATTTTTGGAAATCTGGAAACCTCTCTGCCTCTATTTTCCTCCTCCTCCTAGAGTTCCCCCAGCAGAGAATGTGGTAAGCACATTCGCCTCTATGATGTCCTTCAAGCTTTTGCAAATGATAGCTTTTGGTTCCCATTTAACTGAGAGGGCTTGGGAGGCAATGTGATGACTCACAGGTGAGAGATGGATTGTGTCCTCCATGGTAGGGACAGAATGGCTGTTGGAGGTGGAGATCTGTGTATGTTCATGCAAGTGCACCCAGCAGCACATTGTTCTGGTGAATGAGCATGTCAAAGGTATTTCCATCACCTTTCCATTCTACGTTTTCCCAGGTTAGAAATATGTGCTTTATAAAGGGTAAATGTTCTGTAAAATACAAAGCACTATACAAAAGATGATAGTACATGTGGGAGTAAGTAAATAGCAAAAAAGCATTGCTTACAACGAAATGATTCAAAAGCCAATTCTAAAATAAAATTTTCAATGCATCTTAAATATTTATGTTACTGTGGTAATGACCTCAACATATTTCTAAAGCACACATACCTTGGTAACCAAGGTAACATGCTCATTCACCAGAACAATGTGCTGCCGGGTGCACTTGCATGAACATACACAGATCTCATACTTACCTTGGTATGATCTCATACTTGCATGAACATACACAGATCTCATACTTGCATGAATATACACATCTCATACTTGCATGAACATACACAGATCTCATACTTGCATGAATATACACATCTCATACTTGCATGAACATACACAGATTTGATACTTGCGTGAATATACACATCTCATACTTGCATGAACATACACAGATTTCATACTTGCATGAATATACACATCTCATACTTGCATGAACATACACAGATTTGATACTTGCGTGAATATACACATCTCATACTTGCATGAACATACACAGATTTCATACTTGCATGAATATACACATCTCATACTTGCATGAACATACACAGACCTCATACTTACTTTGGTAACCAAGGTAACCAAGATCTCATACTTACCTTCGTAACCAAGGTAAGTATGCTTTAGAAATATGTCGACATCTGCAAAGTGTGAATATTCAAAATTGCCATGAGGTGGGAAAAGGAAAGTAAACCATGCTAAGTATGAGGAGCTTTTTTTCCATTCAATGTGAACTGTAAGGTGGTGAGAGGGTTAGGTGTGATGTGGTAAGATCACTTTTAGGTCACTGTGTCTATTATCAGCTTTACAACACTCAATTCAGCATTATAATTTCCTGAAATTCACCATTTAATTAAGGCTACAGATTTTGATTACAATGTTTTTTAAAATATCGAAGAGCATAACCTTTATAGTGAAAAAGAAAACTGCTTGGTACATACACATCAGTTAGAGGGACAAGACACCTTAGGGATTCACCATGGAGTCACCTGTGGACGGGGTTTTAGTTTCTGTCTTTGAGATGACCTGATTCAGATAGCACCTCTCTGTTGAGACTTCAGAGGATGTTGAAGAGATAATTAGGTAAAACAGGAAGGTCTGCTCAGGATACATGAGGGAGTTAAATAAAAATGCAGGAGCAATTACAATTTTAGTTATTCGCAACTGTTTTTTGCTAAGTCATAACATTGTCATGAATAACATGAAACAATAAAATATACTAAATATCAATCAACAAAATCCAGTTTTCTTTTCTCTGTCCAAATACTAAATACCTAGCACTGATTTACAGAACAAAATACCCCAAATATCATCTTTGGAATAAAATAATATTCTTGTAAGTTGTCAGACCACAAGGTGAAAACAAAAAAATTACAGTGCTTTTTTTCTTACTCTTTGATATGTACAATTGAAGGTATTTCTCATTGTAAATTAATATTTCCATCCAGCATGTGACATGAAAGCATTTTTCATATTAGGATAGTAATAAAGAATCACACTCTTCAGCCTTAGGCATTTCAGAGGAAAAAAAAGAAACTTAAGGTGAGAGCGGTGGAGTAAGAACAGCAGAATACAAGGCTCCACAGGTCAGCCCCCTCGCAATGACAGAAATTTAACAACTATCCACACAGAACAAAACACCTCTAAAAGAACCAAAAATCAGGTAAACTCTCATCGTACCTGGTTGTATCACTGAAAGAGACACTGAAGAGTTAGACAAAAGCAGTCAAATCGCTGACACTACCCCTTCCCTACCCTAGGCAGTGGCAGTGTGATGTAAAGAGCATCTCTGGAGCCGGAAGAGCAAGAGCACAGCAGTTGTGAGGCACTGAACTCAGTGCTTTCTCTTACAGCAGAAAGGAAAACCAGACCAAACTTAGCTGACTCCCACCTGGGAAGGGAGCATTTAAACCAGCTGTAGCCAGAGGGAAATTGCCCATCCCAGCAATGAGAACTTGAGTTCCCACAAGCCTTGCCACCAAGGGCTCCACTGTTCCGGGTTTCTCAGAAAACCTTAAAGGCAGTCTCAGCCATAAGGACTGCAGCTCTGAGGTGAGCTCTAGCACTGAACTGGGCCCAGAGACAGTGGACTGTGATGGGGCTGTGGAGGGGTGCAGATGACCTACTGAGACACCAGCTAGGGCAGCCGAGGGTGTGCTGGTGTCACCCCTGTCCTAGCCCCACAGACTGCACAGCTAGCAGCTCCATAAAAGAGCCTTTCCTTCCACTTGAGGAGGGGAGAGGGAATTGTGAAGAGCGTTTTGTTTTGTTTTGTTTTGTTTTTTTTTTTTTCATCTTGAATACTAGCTCAACTGCAGCAGAATAGGGCACTGGTCAGAGTTGTGAAGCCCATGTTCCAGTCACTACCTCCTGGACAATGTGTCTAGACACACCCTGGGCCAGAAAGAAACGTGCTACCTTGAAAGAAATGACCAGGTCCTGGCAGCATTCGTCACTGGCTACCTGAATAGCCCTTGG
>PVKP010039828.1:8503-19968 GCA_004027715.1 Plecturocebus donacophilus
AGGGGAGGGGAAGGGGGTGGGGAGGGGAGGGGAGGGGAAGGGAGGGGGTTTGCAGTAGCCTTGATTCTTTTTTGTTTTTTGACTTTTAAGTTGAGGGGTAGCCATGCCAGTTTGTTATACAGGTAAACTTGTGTCATGGGGGTTTGTTGTACAGATTATCTCATCACCGAGGTACTAAGCCTAGTACCCATTAGTTATTGGTCATGATCCTCTCCCTTCTCCCACCCTCCACCCTCCTAAAAGCTTCAGTGTGTGCTGTCCCCTCTATGTGTCCATGTGTTCTCATCATTTAGCTCTGGTCATAAGAGAGAGCGCACTATTTGGTGTTCTGTTCCTGCATTCGTTTGCTAAGAACAACGACCTCCCGTTCCATCCACGTTGCTGCCAGGGACATGATCTCGTTCCTTTTTTATAGCCTTGATTCCTAAGCACACTGACGTTTCAGCCAATACTCTGAAGATTAGAGGACATTGGTAACATGGCATGCAGATTTATGGGATTCTTAGATTTATATCTGTAGCCTTTGTGCTCCCCAGTGTACAAGCCTGGCTGAACACCCTGACCGTGCAGAGGAAGGTTTCCAGCAAGTAGGCAGAGAAGCTGGCAGAAAGGGAGATGGGGGAACGGGGACTTAGTGTTTTGGTTTTGGTTTTGAGACAGGGTCTCACTCTGTGGCACAGGCTGGAGTGCAGTGGCACCATCTCACCTCACTGCAGCCTCTACCTTCCCGGCTTAAGAGATCCTCCCACCTCCTCCTCCCAGGTAGCTGGGACTACGGGTATATGTCACCACAACCCACTAATTTGATTTTTTGTACAGACAGGGTCTCCGTATGTTGCCCAGACTGGTCCTGAATTGCTGGGCTCAAGTGATCTTCCCTCCTCAGCCTCCCAAAGTGCTGGGATTACAGGCATGAGCCACGGTGCCCGGCCCTTGGCCTGTTTTAAAAGCACTGAAACTTTAAGGTCATAAACTCTTCATTATAAGGAATGATATTGCCTTATAAAAGATGATGACAAATTTGCTTCATCAAATGAAGAAAATATTTAAAAATGCTCTTTACTGCTTCCTACGAAAAATCTGAGAACGCTGATAAACACTGAGCAACGAAGGCCAAGCATGTGACTTGCAATCCCAGCACTTTTGGAGGCCAAAGTGGGAGGACTGCTTAAGTCCAGGAGTTCAAGACCAGCCTGAGCAACATAGCAAGACCCTGTCTCTACAAAAAATAAAAAATTAGCCAGGCATGGTGGTGCGCACCTGTGGTCCCAGCTACTTGGGAGGCCGAAGTGGGAGAATCGTTTGAGCCTCGGAGGTCAAGGCTGCAGAGAGCTGTGATTGTGCCACTGCACTCCAGCCTGGGCAGCACAGTGAGTCCCCGTGTCTATTAAAAACAAAAAACAGGCCGGGTGTGGTGGCTCATACTGTAATCCCAGCACTTTGAGAGGCCAAGGCAGGCAAATCACTTGAGGTCAGGAGTTTGAGACCAGCCTGGCCAACATGGTGAAACCCCATCTCTACTAGATAAAGTACACAAATCAGCCAGGCAGGGTGGTGGATACCTGTACTTCCAGCCACTCAGGAGGCTGTGAACTGGTGAGGCAGAGGTTGCAGTGAGCTGAGATCATGCCACTGCCCTCCAGCCTGGGCAACAGAGCAAGACTCCATCTCAAATAAATAAATAAAAATAAACACAAAAAACAAAAGCACTAGTGAGTGAAGCCATTTTGGGTATTCCACCACCACCCAGCTGCCAGCTGAATGTAGCAAGTGAGTGGACCCCAACCACTACCACCTGGAGCAGAAGAACCAACAAGCTGAGCCCTGCCCATATTCTTGACCCTCAGAATCATAAACCAAAAAGTATCTGAGACAGGTCCCAATCAATGTAGCTTAAGGCCATGCCTGGAAGAAACAAACACAGACTCACAGAAGCAATCATCTGTGGCCTATGTCTTTCTCCAGAGATGATTCTGAGGGCTTCAGTATTTGAAGGAAAAAGTAGGCTTCAGGGGAAAAGGGTCTGGCCATTCACGTGCTGAGAAATTTTTTTCTTTTGGCAGAGTGAATTGGGGTCTCAAGTATTTATTTTTCTTTCACAGAATCATGAGACAGTATAAATCATTATTGTATTATGCTGGTAAGTTTTTGGGTAGTTGATTGTGCAGTAGATAACTGGAGCAAACAATTTAAGGTAATATTGTTCATTTATGTAGAAATGTGTATTTAGTACCCACTGTAAACCAAAAATAAAATACTTTTTTTTTTTTTTTTTGAGATGAAGTCTCGCTCTGTCCCCCGGGCTGGAGTGCAGTGGCATGATCTTGGCTCACTGCAACCTCCACCTCCCAGATTAAGGCAATTCTCCTGCCTCAGCCTCCTGAGTAGCTGGGACTACAGGTGTGTGCCACCATGCCCAGCTAATTTTTGTATTTTTAGTACAGACGAGGTTTCACCATGTTGGTCAAGCTGATCTTGAACTCCTGACCTCGTGATCGGCCCATCTCAGCCTCCCAAAGTGTTGGGATTACAGGCGTGAGCCACCGTGCCCAGCCCCAGAAATAAAATTCTAAGCCCTCCAACCATCTAAATGGACCCCTCCTCTCAGCCAAGGGCATTCCAAAATTAACCTGAAAAACTAGTTCAGTCCATGTCAGGAAGTTGGGTTGGACATGCCGCATGATACCCTCCTCCCTTTGGAATTCAGGAAAAGCTGAACAGTGTTAACATCAACACAGACCTTAAGTCTGTTAAGAAACATTTACAGTCTATCGTCTCTGAAGCCTGCTACTTGGAGGCTTCCTCTGTATGATAAAACCTGGGTCTCCATAACCCCTTATTGTAACCCAGATATTTCTTTCTATTGACAGTAACTCTTTCAACCAATTGCCAATCAAAAAAATTTTTAATCTAGATAGGAACTGGAAGCCTCCCCCTTCACCACTTTGAGTTCTCCTGCCCTTCCAGATCGAAACAATGTGTATTGATTGTTGTCTTATGTCTCCCAAAAATGTACAAATCAAGCTGTGCCCCAACCACCTTGGGTACAAGTCATCAGGACCTCCTGAGGCTGTCATGGGTGCATCCTTAAGCTCGGCAAAATAAACTTTCTAAACTGACTGATACCTGTGCCTCAGAGACATTCGGATTCACATCACTATGTGCCATATACCATTCTATGCGCTAGGAATATAGAATTCTGTAGCATATAGACTACAAAATTCCTGCCTTTGCAGACCTTATATTCAAGGGTGGAAGTGTGTGTGTGTGTATATGTGTGCATGTGTGTGTGAGCATGTGTGTGCATTTCCGTGTGTGCATGTGTGTGAGCGTGTGTGCATTTGCATGTGTGCATGTGTGTGCATTTGTGTGTGTGAGCATGTGGGTGTGTTTGCATGTGTGTGTGAGCATGCGTGTGCATTTGCATGTGTGTGAGCATGTGTGTGTGTTTGCATGTGTGCATTTGCATGTGCGTGGGCATGTGTGTGTATTTGCATGTGTGTGCATTTGCATGTGTGTGCGCATGTGTAAGAAACAAGATAAGGAGAAAGACCAGGCACTGTGACTACACCTGAAATTGCTGTGCTTTGGGACTGCAAGGTGGGAGGATCACTTGAGGCCAGGAGTTTGAGGCCAGCCTGAGCAACAGCCAGGATCTACAACAAATCTTTAAAATTAGCCAGGTGCAGTGGCATGTGCCTGTCGTCCCAGCTCCTCAGGATGCCGAGGCAGGAGGATGGCTTGAGCCCAGGAGCCTGAGGCTGTACTGAGCACTGAGCTCTGATCGTGCCACTGCACTCCAGCCTGGGCAGCAGAGCAAGGACCCATCTCCCCGCCCCCTCCAAAAAAGCAAAATAGATAATAAGTTCTGGGTGTCAAGATGCTCCAGAGAAAAATGATGCAGTGCAGGAAAGGGGGACAGAGGGTGTTGGGGCAGTGCCACTTCAGGCAGGCCGACTGGGAAGAGCCTCCCGAGGTGACACCCTGGAGATGCCACTGTGGGCCTCCCGGATCCTTCTGGGGCCTCAGGGACTCCCTGCCCACTGCGCCACATGCGGTGGGAGCCACGGCTTTCACCTGAGTCCCTCACTGAGCACTGCTTCCTGGGGTGGCTGCAGGCCGCAGTGCCCACTGCCACGAGGTGGGACAACCCCAGCGGCCGTGCAGGTGCCAGAGCTCAGGGCGGGGCACCTTGGCGAGAGTTTTCTGTCAACCCCTGCTTCCCAATCCCACTTCCCTCTCTCCTCCCCGGGTGTCGACTCTTCCAATAACTTCCCCTTTCCCAGGAACTGGACCAGAGACAGATGGGAATCTGGGGAGGAGGCCAGCCAGGCCTTCCATGCAGGAGCAGGGGGCTCGGGGAGCCCGCGGAGGATTAGGGGCTCCTCCCCTGCCCAGCCTCCAAGCAAAACCCTGGCCGCAGCGCCGAGGCCTGCGCACTCCGAGCTCGGCCAGTGCCTCTCAGGCCTCATCCCCACCACCCTGGCATCCTCGGGGGAACTGCTCTGTCCCCACAGGGACCAGCTGTGTCCCACGCCTTCTTCAGGGTTTTGGTTCCGGGACCTTCCTGTGAGGCCCATTGGGACCCATCCGGTTAGAAACTGTCACCCGCTTTGAACTGTTCTGTGATAGCCCTTTGGACAACAGGTACAGGCTCATGCCACCACACCGGCTAATTTTGTTTTTCTGGAGAGATGCGGTCTCAATGTGTTACCCAGGCAGCAGTGCATTGCCCAGGCCCTCTCCATGCCAGCTGCTCCTCTGAGCACCTCGTGGCATTCACCAACCCAGACGCCCGCAGAGCCCCGTAGTTTCAGGATTTTACAGAGAGCCCATTTGGTAGGCATGACTGCTGAAATCATTGCCCAGTGGTGATGAATGCAATCTCCAGCACCCCGAAACCACCAGAGACCGAGGGTGGGGCTGAAAGTCCCAACCCTCTAATCCCGAGGTTGGTTCCCCTGGCAACAAGCCCGTCTAGGGCCCACCTAGGACCCACCAGGAGTCACCTCATTAGCATAAACCCTGGACCAGGTGAGAGGGCTTGTTATGAATAACAAAAGCCACGATCACCCATCACTTGGAAATCCCAGGGATTTCAGAAGCTCTGCTTTGGGAACCGAGAGGAAGATGGGATGAGGGGTCTTGCCCACCTGGGACACCCTCCGCCTCCCGCTTCCTCTGTGCACTGTTCCCGCACACCTGCCACCTCCCCAGGCTCTGCTCAGCACGTGGCCATCTGCTGTTTCTTACCTGCCTTCCTCCTCAGGAACCTAAGGGCAGGGATTTTTATCTGCTTTGTTCACAAATTATCTTCCACACCTGGAACGGTGCCCGCACACGCGGGTTTTTTGTTGTTGTTGTTTTGTTTTGTTTTGGAGACAGAATTCTTGTTCTGTCGTTCGTGCTGGAACGCAGTGGTGGGATCACAGCTCCCTGCAAACTCCCCCTCCCAGGTTCAAGTGATTCTCCTGCTGCAGCCTCCTCAGCAGCTGGGATTGCAGGCGCGCATCACCACACTGGATAATTTTTGTATTTTTAGGAGAGACGAGCTTTTGCCATGTTGCCCAGGTTGGTCTTGAACTCCTGACCTCAAGTGATCCACTCACCTCAGCCTCCCAAATTGCTGGGATTACAGGTGTGAGCCACCGCACCCGACACACATGAGGTTTTTAATATTTGTTGAGTGAGTTAATAAAGAAAAACGTTGCTCTGCAAATTTTGCTTAGTATGTCTGTCCATTCAAAAGTAAATGGGTGAGTAAATGTGGCAGGTGAGTTACGGCAAATTACAAGTTTGTGAGGTTTACAGTCTTCATTTGCAAAGTGAGTACATTGGTTCTGATCACATTCGTGGCTTAATTTCATGAGCACTCACCCAGTGTGGGTGTCACAGGCTGATGGGTTCTTCTTGTCTGCTGTCCTGGAGGAGCTAATGAGAACAGCAGGTGCCGCAGCAAAGAACGAGTTAATCACTAGAGGGCCAGCCAATCGAGGAGAACTGGGGGAAGCTTCTCAAGCTCCTCTCCCTGCGACTTGGAGGCTCAGTTTTTAAAGGGTACTTGGACAGGCAGGGGTCTGGGGAACTGGAACAAATGATTGGCTGGGTATGGAATCCCAGGGGTGTTTTTGCACGGGTGAGTCAGGTCCCAGGAAGGGCAGGAGGTTCTCAGGACCAGGTGGCATCTCTTGGTCTACCAAAATGCAAAATCTGAAAATGATCTTTTTTTTTTTGAAACAGAGTCTTGCTTTGTCGCCCAGGCTGGAGTGCAGTGGCGCGACCTCAGCTCACTGCAACCTCCGCCTCCCAGTTCAAGCAACTCTCCTGCCTCAGCCTCCCGAGTAGCTGGGACTACAGGCGCCCACCACCACGCCTGAATGGATGAACGTACTAAGCAAATTTTGCAGTTTTTTGTATTTTTAGTAGAGACAAGGTTGTGCCACGTTGGCCAGGCTGGTCTCGAACTCCTGATTTCAGGTGATCTACCTGCCTCAGCCTCCCAAAGTGCTGGGATTACAGGCATGAGCCACCGCACCTGGCCACCTTTTTTCCTTTTTTGAGACAAGACCTCACTCTGTCACCCAGGCTGGAGTGCAGTGGTGCAATCATGGCTCACTGCAGCCTCTACCTCCCAGGCTCAAGTGACGCTCCCACCTCAGCCTCCCGAGTACCTGGGACTACAGGCGCATGCCAACGTGCCAGCCAACTTTGTTTTTTGTAAAGATGGGGTCTCACTCTGTTGCCCAGGCTGGTCTCAAACTCCTGAACTCAAGAGATTCTCCTGCCTCAGCCTCCCAAACTGCTGGACTTACAGGCGTGAGCCACTGCAACCAGCCTCAAAGACCAGTTCTTCAGCTTTCACAATAGTGATGTTATCTATAGGAGTCATTGGGGAAGTTATAAATTTGTGACCATCCTCCAGCCCCCCGACGGGTTATGTGACTCTGGGGCAGTCAGCAACTTTATAGGAAAAGACGCCAAGGAATGGGAGGTCATTCTTCAACTGGCCTATTGTCTAAGAAAGTCCGAGCCTCTACCATAATTTTTAACTTTCCCCATGAATGAGGCTTCAGTCTCTGGACAAGAGGGGAGTCGGTTTCCCTTGCCTCCAAGTTTCATAAACTAAATCCCTCTCGTAGTTATCATGGCCTCTGTGCTAGATAAGAAAAAAAATATTTAGCCTATGAGGTTAGAACCAAGATGGAGTCAGTCGTGTTAAATTTCTCTCATCGTTTACAGTTCTGCAAAGGCAGTTTCGTAATACAGCGTTCTAGCCCATTTAACCTCCTGTCACTGTTAGGAGAAGACTTCTGTTCGGCAGCAATTTGGATAAAAACCCAGTGAGCTTCCTACCTGTTTTAAAATCCTGACCGAGAGTGGTGGCTCATGCCTGCAATCCCAGCACTTTGGAGTCCAAAGTGGAAGGATCTCTTGAGGACAGGAGTTCAAGACCAGCCTGGGCGACACAGAGAAACCCCTGTGTCTACAGAAATGTTTTTAGTTAAAAATAAATCAATAAAATTCTGTGATTGCAAAATATTCTATTTTTTGGACTTACGAAATAATAGGGAAAATTTAAAATTCATCCCCATTCCTGGCCCTAAAGAATTGAGAATATCAGTTGACCATCACAGTGTTTCTTCTGCTTGGAAGTCCAAGGCTGGCTTAGAATTCAATGTGTCTTCTCTTCATCCTGGATACAGAATGTAAATTTAAGCAGGTATGAAGCTTTAATGATATCTGAAATTCAATTGCCTTGTTTAATTTATCATTATGCAAAGTTTAAGTTTAGAAATACGCTATCCTTTTAAAGATGGGGCCGAATACATTATCTGGAAACAGCTTTCAAAATATGATGTCACATGCTATATCCGTTTCTTATGCTTGCTCTCAGAAGCTGCTGCAAAGTCAGCGGCCTGAGGCAACACAGATTTGCCATCTTGCAGTTGCGGGGGTCAGACGTCAGGTGCAGGCATGGTGGAGTAAAGCGGGCTGTTTTCTGCCAGCTTCCAGCGGGAATCCATTTCCTTGCCTTTCCTGGCCTCCAGAGGTGCCCAGGTTTCCTGGCTCCTGACCCATTCTCTGTCTTCTGTGCCAGCAACATGGCACCACCCTGACCCTTCCCCATGGCTGCGTCTTTTTCTCTGACCACAGTCAGAAATGGGCTCCACTTTTAAGGATTCAACCAATGAGACAGTAGATGTGCACAATCCAGGATAATCTCCCCATTTGAAAATCTGTACCTTTCATGCAGCTGCAAACTCTCTCTTGCCACAGAAGGAGACATTGGTGCTTTCTAGTGACCAGGGCCAGGACCTCCTTGTGGCCATTATTTGCCAAGCACAGATACCCTGGGCTTAGCTTTCAGAGAATTATTTAATGCATCTGTTTATGTGAATGAAAAGGGAACAGCATGAAATTCTTCACACATCCTGACTTTTGTTTAGCTTGTTTGCTTATTTACTTGCTTATTTATAGAGATGGGGTCTTGCTATGCTGCCCAGGCAGGTCTTGAACTCCTGGGCTCAAATGATCCTCCCACCTTGCCCTCCCAACTTACTGGGATTACAGGCATGAGCCACCACATGCAGGGACTTTCCACATTAACCAATCAAATATATTCTGTTTATTTTAAATAGAATTAAAAGATTAAAACCAGTGTGGCACCATTTTCCCAACTTCTAGTGAAAACAGAAATTGAAAACACACAGCTTCAGTTGGGCATGGTGGCTCATGACTGTAATGCCAGCTACTCAGGAGTCTCAGGTGGGAGGGGCCCCTGAGCCCAGGAGTCTCAGGGAAGCCTGGGCAACCTAGTGAGACCACACATCTATTTTAAAAAAAAAAAAGTCTGGGTGCGGTGGCTCACGCCTGTAATCCCAGCACTTTGGGAGGCCAAGACAGGAGGATCACTTGTGGTCAGGGGTTCAAGACTAGCCTGGCCAATGTGTTGAAACCTCTAACCTACTAAAAATACAAAAAAATTAGCTGGGTGTGGTCACAGGCACCTGTATTCCCAGCTACTGAGGAGGCTGGGGCAGGAGAATTGCTTGAACCCAGGAGGCGGAGGTTGCAGTGAGCCGAGATCACGCCACTGCACTCCAGCCTGAACGACAGAGCAAGACTCTGTCTCAAAAAAAAAAAAAAACCTAGCAAAAAAAACCCTAAGAATCTAAAGATCCATAAAATAAAAGCCTCAGTATGCAAATATATATGTTTAAGGATATTAACTGCTACATTGTTTTTGTGGGGAAATGAGCTAGAAAGGCTCGAAGGTGTGTTTGTAGTGGAATGTAGTGGAAGCTTTGAATAACTTGGGCTTAAGCGACGCGGTGACTTTTGTGCCACAGAGAGTCCTAGCAGATGAGCCACAGGGCGGTGCTTCCCCACCTCCAGCCAGGGCAGGTCATGCACCAGGCCCCTGAGACACACTGCTGAGACCCACAGGGAAAGCAGCCACCCAGCTCGCCTGCAACTCCTGCCCTGGCTCTGAACTGTTCTACCAAAGTATATTCTGAATTAACGTAAGTATATATATATATGTACATACATATGCAAATTATTATGTTACTTGTGTGCATATATACATATATTTATTTTATTTTATTTTATTTATTTTTTGAGGTGGTGTCTCGCTCTATCACTCAGGCTGGAGTGCCGTGGCATGATCTTGGCTCACGGCAACCTCTGCCTCCTGGGTTCAAACGATTCTTATGCCTCAGCCTCTTGAGTATCTGGGACTACAGGCCCACGCCACGACACTCGGCTAATTTTTGTGTTTTTAGTAGAGACAGTTTCATTATGTTGGCCAGGCTGGTCTCAAACTCCTGACCTCAGGTGATCCGCCCGCCTAGCACTTCCAAAGTGCTGGAATTACGAGCGTGAGCCACTATACCTGGCCAGTACACATATATTTATTTATTTTTTTTTATTTTTTTGAGGTGGGGTCTCGCTCTGTTGCCCTGGCTGGAGTGCAGTGGCTCAACCTCAGCTCACTGCAACTTCTGCCTCCCGGGTTCAGATGATTCTCCTGCCTCAGCCTAGTGAGTAACTGGGATTACAGAGAAAGGCACGGGGCAGAGTCTTCCCTGGAGATACCAGAGCGCCACCGCGTTGCCCACACCTCAGTTTCAGGCTTGCACCCTCCTGCGCTGTGAAAGAATGACTTTCTGCTATTTTAAGGTGCTGGGCGTGTGTATTTTGTTACGGCAACCCTGAGAAGCCCATGCTACTGTATAATTATCTGATGAATAGCACAGTTATGTTGCACTGGGTATTGGTACATCTTAGAATAGTCAATTTATTAAAAGTATGTATTGAAAATGGTCCACCATTTTTGAAACTCTAAAAATAGTACTGAAAATATAACTATGTAGTGGAAAATGTAATGGGTATATTTTGAAACTCTATGTCTGTGAAGTGTCGCAGGCATCTCTCAGCCTTTGAGAAGTTCTGTTATATTCTTGTGTTTTTTTATTATATATATATACATATTATTTATTTATTTATTTATTGAGATGGAATCTCGCTCTGTTGCCCAGGCTGGAGTGCAGTGGTGTGATCTCGGCTCACTGCAACCTCTGCCTCCTGAATTCAAGCAATTCTCCTGCCTCAGCCTCCTGAGTAGCTGGAATTACAAACACGCGCCACCATGCCTGGCTAATTTTTTTGTATTTTTAGTAGAGATGGGGTTTCACCATATTGGCCAGTCTGGTCTCGAACTCCTGACGTTGTGATCTGCCCACCTCTGCCTCCCAAAGTGCTGGAATTACAGGTATGAGCCACTGCACCCGGCTTATTTTTTTATTTTTTTGGGACAGAGTTTCACTCTTGTTGCGCAGGCTAGAGTGCAATGGCATGACCTCGGCTCACCACAGCCTCTGCCTTTCAGGTTCAAGCAATGCTCCTGCCTCAGCCTCCAGAGTAGCTGGGACTACAGGCATGCGCCACCAGGTTTGGCTAATCTTGTATTTTAGTAGAGACGGGATTTCTCCATGTTGGTCAGGCTGGTCTCAAACTCCTGACCTCAGGTGATCCGCTGGCCTCAGCCTCCCAAAGTGCTGGGATTCCAGGCATGAGCCACTGTGCCCGACCATTATGCTCTTTTTATACAGTCTCACTGTCTGTCACCCAGGCTAGAGTGCAGTAGCATGATCCCAGCTGACTACAGCTTCTGCCTTTCCGGCTCAAGCAGCTCTCCTGTCTCAGCCTCCCCAGTAGCTGGGATACAGGTACGCACCACCACACCGGCTCACTTTCGTATTTGTTGTAGACACGGGTGTAAGGTTTGTTTCTGAGGATAAAACGAAGAAACTGAGGCCAGCACCAAAATAATCCAATGCAAGGGAATTTATTCAGCCTCCCGGGTGAGGTTCTGCGGTCCAGACAGGAGGGGCCGGAGAAGTCGCACAGACTCCTCTCAGACAGGGGGTTTTATAGAGAGTGAAACAGCTCGATTGGTTGTG
>PVKP010039829.1:0-19861 GCA_004027715.1 Plecturocebus donacophilus
AGTTTACCTATAGTCTTTCTCTAATAACCCTTCACCAAAAAGGAGAAATCTCACTCTTGATATTTATATATATATATATATTTTTTTTTTTGGAGACAAGAGTCTCGCTGTATCGCCAGGCTGGAGTGCAGTGGCGCGATCCCGGCTCACTGCAACTTCTGTTTTCCGGGTTCAAGCAATTCTCCTGCCTCAGCCTCCCGAGTAGCTGGGACTACAGGCACCCACCACCACGCCCGGCTAATTTTTTGTACTTTTAGTAGAGACGGGGTTTCACCATGTCGGCCAGGATGGTCTCGATCTCTTGACCTTGTAACCCGCCTTCCTTGGCCTCCCAAAGTGCTTGGATTATAGGCGTGAGCCACTGCACCCAGCCGATATTTGGATTTTTATCAATCAAATGGCATGGGCCAAGGCCACTACTCTCTCAGTGTCTTTACTAGACATTATGAACTTGGAAGTGGTTGAAGGAGTTTATTTTACACAGTGGGTCTCTGAGTATTATGGCAGCATGACACAGCATATGGCACAGAGATCATTGATAAACCAACAGGACGCCTAAGTATGCAGGCTCACACCCGTTATTACTGAGGCCGTAAGTAAATATCTATCTGTGGCAATCACTGAGAGCATAGTAATTGCCAAGCTCCTGTGGGATGCAAAGCATACCGTGTGTCTCCTGTTTATGTCTACAATGTATTATTACAAATCATTTTGCCAGAGAACGCCATCCCTCTTAAACTACAGAAGGACCAGTCCTGGGTCTCCCAGTCTTTGAGATACAGAAATTGGAGGACATCAGTGAAACAAATTATGCTGGAATCAGACACTGACTCTAAAGCTTGAAGTTGATACCACAATTTAAAACTAAAAGTCCAAAATTTCCAAATCAAGTTATTGGCTCCGTTTAGTCTCATCTAAAACTTTAAGAACCTCTTGGGTTCACAGACATCACAGAAATCCCAGTACTTTGGGAGGCCCAAGTGGATGGATCATGAGGTCAAGAGACTGAGACCATCCTGGTCAACATGGTGAAACCCTGTCTCTACTAAAAATACAAAAAGTAGCCGGGCGTGGTGGTGCGCACCTGTAGTCCCAGCTACTTGGGAGGCTGAGGCAGGAGAATTGCTTGAACCCAGGAGGTGGAGGTTGCAGTGAGCCGAGATCATTGCACTGCACTCCAGCCTGGCGACAGAGTGAGACTCCATGTCAGAAAACAAAACAAAGACATCACAGATTAAATTATTTGGTGGAAATGGCAGATTTAGGATGCATTTCTTCTCTGAAGAATATCTTCCCTTGACCAGACTTTCCCCTGTAGTCTTGGCATCTCGTTGTCATGGCTTTGATCATTGACATGGCTTTCTAGACAAGCAAGAAACACTGTCTCAAAAGAATAGGAAGTTGCTCAACAGGGCTAGAAACAGGAGACACACAGATTAGAGAGAGCCCCTTCTCCGCTCTAATTTCTCCCCGTTAAGACAGGAGTCCACTTAAAGAGGACAGAGGCTGATGAGGAACTCCACTTGAAGGACAGAATCTACATGTGACACAGACAAAAAGACT
The DNA here is from genome assembly GCA_004027715.1 of Plecturocebus donacophilus. NCBI lineage: Eukaryota > Metazoa > Chordata > Mammalia > Primates > Pitheciidae > Plecturocebus > Plecturocebus donacophilus. The sequence continues at coordinate 1,564 of PVKP010039829.1, forward strand.
CCCACTTCCATTCATTCTTTTCCACTGGTCCTCTAGTCCTCCCCAGAGAGATTATTTATCTGAAATATGAAGCCACCGTCATATTTATGTGGGAACACAAAACTTATTCCCACTATCATTAGGAAAACACTGAGATTCCCACTATGGTATTAATTGCTTTTGATCTCAACATTGTAACTAGTAGGCCAATATAAATAACCTATACTTTGGCAGTAAAAAGATAGCATTATCCCTACTTTCGTATTATGATAGCTAATGAGAAACAACTGATAATTAACTGAACAATTTGAAAACAAAGGTCCAGTGGAAATAAGAGAGTAATGACTCATATTGAAGGGCATAATAAATAATTAAATGACTTAAATTTATTTGTATCAGTAATAACCAATTAAAATCACAGAAGCAGAAGAAATAACAGTAGCAGCAAGATATAACATACACATAGTTAACAAGAAATTCGCAGACATTTTATTAGTAAAATTGAACAATTTTCCTTAAGGCATAGAGGAAAACTTGAATGAGTAGGAGTGGAACTCAGTGTTATAAAGATGCAAGTTGTTGTAAAATAAATTTTATTTTGCCGGAATTTTGTCTAAATTTGAAATTGAATTTGGTATAAGATTTTACCAAATGGTTGTGGCGGGAGACAATTTTCTATGGATCTCTCAGTTTCTGTACATTTTGTGAGCAGACAGTTACAGGTTTTGCTATAGATTACCTATCAAGAATGTTTGCAGAGGAAACAGCCTTTGATGTTTGAGATGATGTCTTCCTCAGAGGGCAAATTGTTTACTGGCTAATATAATAAAAATATTGTCTCCCTCAGAGCAAATGTCAAGTGGGTTTACTGGCATACCGTTATAAAAGATTTGGCCTATAGAATAGTAACATTTTAGTGGACTGTTTACATTTTAAAATGTTAAATAAGAAAATCATATAGAATATGTTATCTAACCAGATTAAAATCAAACTAGAAAATCACAGAAGTACAATAGGAAAGTCTTCAAACACTTGGAAATCAAGCAGTGTACTTTTAGGTAATCTGTCAGTCCAAGACAAAATCCCAAAAGAAATAAAAAGCACATAAAACTGAATGGAATCAAATAAAAAATATAAAAAAGGTGAAATGTGCCTAAGCAGTGCAGAGAAGGCAATGCATGGCACAAAATGCTTATAATCTAAGTTCTTAGCTCAAGAAACTAGAAAAAGAAGACAAAAATAACTGCCAATGAGGTTCAGGGCATGCTACCCCAGAATATAAATGTAGGAGGCCAGAATATGCCACTTCTTAAATATGCTTCTTGGCATAGAAATTATTTTGAGTAGTTTATTTTGAGAAATTGCAGAAACGGAAGAATCTCTGAAAACAGAGTAGAAGATAACCTTTTGTAAGGGAAATTGACATCTATAAAGGAAATCTCTATTTGTAAAGTTGTCTCCTTCTCTGCAGAAAAAGGAGGATGACTAAATCACTAGACAAGGCACCAACTGAATCAGCATAACAAGCCTCACCCTTGATTAAAGTGCCATCTTTCCCAAATCCAGCCCCTCCCCACAGGTTTCTTTCCCAGGTTCATTCAGCACGTGATGGCATTTGAGCCTGAAGTCAAAGCCTCGTTTCTCTCAGTATCACTCATGTATACATCAGGAACACATGTTAACAAACTTCTCTTTGTTTTTCTCTAGTTGATCTGTCTTTTGTTACACGGGCCTGCTCCAACTAAGAACTATAAAGGATTAACTCAGTTTACCTCTCCAACTATGCAAAGCAAGTATAAGGAAGAAAATTATAACCATAAGAGCAGAAACAAATAGAATTGGAAAGAGGAACACAGTAAAGAAAATAAAACAAAAAGCCTTTTCTTCAAAAAATGTATTAAAATTGAAGAAGATTAACAAAGAAAAAAGGAGTGAAGATGCAAATCAGCAAAAATACCAAAAATAGAACAAGACATATCACTATAGATCCTGCAGACACTAAGGATAAGGAGATACGTTATGCTATTGTATTGTCATAAATTTGACAACTTAAGAACTATACTCATTCCTCAAAAACCAAAAGCTGACAAAATTCAACCAAGATGAAACAGGCAATCTGAATAGTCCCATACCACTACATATTTGAATTGATAACTTAAAAGCTCTCAAAAATGAATTATCTAGAACTAGATGTTATCACTGGAGAATCCTACCAAATATTTAAAGAACAACTGGCAAAGTACCATCAATACTATACAATCTCTTCCCCACCCATGCACCCCATCAAAAAGAAGTAAAAACTTCTTAATACCTTTATTGGGCAGATCGTACCCTGTTACTAAAATCTGACAAAGATAAAAGAAAGAGAAAGAGAGAATAAAGTGAAAAACTAGTATGTCTCATAGACTTTTGGGGGCTAAGCAGGATGGCAGAATAGAAGCCTACACTGATCATTCCCCCATCTAAAACACCAAATTTTAACAACTGTCTGCACACAGGAAAGCACCATCACAAGAACCAAATACTAGGTGAGCAATTATAGAATCTGGTTTGAACTTCATGTCACTGAAAGAGGCATTTGAGGACAGCAGGAGAGATAGTCTTGAATCATCAATGCCACTTCTGCACCATTCTCTGGCAGTAGCCTTCCAGCATAGACAGAATCTGTACACTTTGGGGAGGAAGAATGCAATCACTGGGGGACTTTATATTGCACTAAATGCTCCCTTGACACAGCAGAAAGTAAAGCTGTGCTGGGCTCAGCCAGTGCCCATGCATCAAGACAGTCATTTGGACCAGTCCCAGCCAGAGGGGAATCACCCACCCCAGCAGTTAGAACTTGAGTTTCTCAGCAAACCTCACCTCTGCAGGCTAAAGTGCTTTAGGGTCCCTGGCAAACTTGAAAGGGAATCTAGAACATAAGGACTGTAATTCCTAGGCAACTCCTAGTGCTAGGCTGGGCTTAAAGCCAGGGGATTAGGGTAGCATGTAACCTAATCAAATGGGACAGCTAAGGGAATGCCTGTGCCACCCTTTACCCAATTCCACACAGTGCAGCTCACAGAAACAAAAGTAGCTGCTTCCTTCTGCTTAAGGAAAGGAGAGAGAAGAGTGAAGAGGACTTCATTTTGCAACTGGGAAACCAGATGAGCCACAGTGGGATAGGGCATTAGGCAGAGTTATGAGGCCCCATTCTAGGCCCCAGCTCCTGGACAATGTTTCTAGGCACACCCTGGGCCAAAAGGGAACCTGCTTCATTGAAGGGAAGGACCCAGTCCTGGTGTCAGAGGCATTTGAACCAGAGCAACTCCATCTTGAATAGGGACTGGGTTAAATAATGCTGAGACCTACTGGGCTACATTCCCAGGAGGTTAAACATTCCAAGTCACAGGATGAGATAGGAGGTTGGCACAAGATACAGGTCTTTATGACTTTGCTGATAAAAACAGCTTGCAGTAAAGAAGCTGGCTAAAGCCCACCAAAACCAAGATAGTGACACGAGTGACATCTGATTATTCTTATTCTCATTATACACTAGTTATAATGTATTAGCATGCTAAGAAATTCCCACCAGTGTCATGACAGTTTACAGATGCCATGGGAATGTCAGGAAGTTACCCTATATGGTCTTAAAAAAAGAGGAACCCTCAGTTCCTATTATTTCCCACCCTTTTCCCAGAAAACTTATGAATAATCCACCCTTGTTTGGCATATAATCAAGAAAAATAAGCACAAAAATGGGCAACCAGCAGCCCTCAGCTGCTCAACCTATGGAGTAGCCATTATTATATTTTCTTAATAAACTTGTTTTCACTTTACTCTATGAACTTTCTCTGAAGTCTTTCTTGCTTGAGATCCAAGAACCCTCTCTTAGGGTGCTTGCCACCCCAGGGGTGCTTGTACGACCACAACCCCAGTTCCAGGTGGCTTAGCACAGAGAGAGACTCTGCTTATTTGGGAGAAAGTAAGGGGAAAGAATAGGAGTGTCTGCCTGGTAATCCAGAGAATTCTTCTGGATCTTATCCAAGACCACTAAGGCAGTACCTGTATGAGTCTGCAAAAAACAAGTGTTATAAGGCTTGGAGCCCAAATCCCTTCAATATCTGGAAAACCTTCCCAAAAAAGGATAGGGACTAAAACACCCAGACTGTACCCCTTCAATGCTCAGACACCAAAGAACATCTACAAGCGTTAGCACCATCCTGGAAAACATGACTTCACCAAATAAACTAAATAAGGTACCAGGGAGCAATCCTGAAGAAACAGAGATATGTGATCCTTCAGACAGAGAAATCGCTATTTTGAAAAAGCACAAAGAAATCCAAGATAATGCCGAAAAGGAATTCAGAATTATATCAGATAAATAACAAAGAGATTGAAGTAATAAAAAAGGATCAAGCAGAAATTTTAGAGCTGAAAATACAATCGACATGCTGAAGAATGCATTAGAGTCTGTTAATATCAGAACTGATCAAGCAGAAGAAATAATTAGTAAGCTTGAAGACAGGCTGTTTGAAAATAGATAGTCAGAGAAGACAAAAGAAAAAAGAATAAAAACAAAGATGCATGCCTACAAGATCTAAAAAGTAGCCTCTAAAGGGCGATTGGCCTTAAAGAGGAGGTAGAAGTCTAAGTTATTCAAATGGATAGTATCAGATAACTTCCCAAACCTAGAGAAAGATACCAACATTCAGGTACAAGTTATAGAGTTATAGAACACCAAGAAAAGTTAACCTGAAGAAGTCTACCTCAAGGCATTGAATAATCAAACTCCCCAAAGTCAAGGATAAAGGAAAGACCCTAAAAACATCAAAAAGAAGAAACAAAATACATACAATGGATCTCCAATATGTCTGGCAGCAGACTTTTCAGTGGAAATCTTACAAGCCAGGAGAGAGCAGTGTGACATATTAAAGTGCAGAAGGAAGAAAAACAAAAAACAAAAACCTTTTACCCTAGAATGGTATATCCAGTGAAAATACCTTTTAAGCATGAAGAAGAAATAAAGACCTTCTCAGATACACAAAAGCTGAGGGATTTTGTTTACACTAGACCTGTTTGTTCTACAAGAAATGTGAAAGGGAGTTCTTCTATCTGGAAGAAAAGGATGTTAATGAGCAAGAAGAGATCATCTGAAGGTTCGAAACTCACTGGTAATAGCACGCAGGAAAACACAGAACAGTGTAACAATGCAATGGTAGTGTGTAAGCTACTCTTGTCTTAAGAAGAAAGATTAATGAATTATTTTCATTGGAGAAGGCATTGACTTCAATCTGCATACCAAACCTTACTAAATAACCCTTGTTTATCATACTGTTTCTGATTACCATCCCATAACTTGCTTTACCTGGTCAGAAAACAAAATTCCTTTTCTTTTAGTGGTATTTAAGCTTAAGCTCTAATCACCCCGTGAGTCATTCATCTGTGGGTTCTTCTGTGTGTTACATGCATTATGCATAGGTTAGTAAAATTCTGATAGTTTCTGCTCTTATTAATCTATCTTTCACCAGTCTAATTTACAGGGAGCTGGATAAATTTAAGATGGGTAAAGAAAGTTTTTTTGCCCCTACATACTCAAAGTTTAATAGAATATTTTGAAAGCTTGATTAGAAAAGTCTTTTTTAAAAATAAAAGTTTAAGAAAATAACTTACTTATAAAATAGCCATTATTTATAGAATATTTCTCTACTGGGTCATGATTGCAAGGAGCTTCCATGGGTTTATAAGGAAACATTTCAAGGACAGGCTGAAATCTCACTTTTTTGTATAATTAGAAATAACTAAATTAATTTTTTTCCAATATAATAGAATTGAGGAAAGCCACATAATTGAATGTATTTACAACTAGAAAAGAAACTTTCTGAGACTGGTGTTCACTCACCTTGTAATAATGTAGTAATTTGATATCTACCTTCTTTATTGGCACTTGAAAATATCACATACGTTAATATATAAGTGCTCACTATTTAAGTAAAATATGCATTAGCCAAGATTAGTGATGATTAACAGTCCCATTTATAGAATACTGAGTAAAATGATTGTCTTAAGAAATATAACTCTAGTGAGGCTACATTTAGTTATGGAACACAGTCTCAAGGCCATAAAGTACACATTTTTTTTTTACACCCATGAGAAGACAGATAATTACTTTAAAAGAAAATTGGGTTGTGTTTGATGCATAGAAAATATAGCAATGTTCAGATGGATATTCCTTTTACCAATATGGGGAAATATTTTAAAAATCTGATAAAAACAATTCAGTAAAAATGAGCCACACAGCATGTAAATAGTTGTTACTGAGACTTGGAGGAAAAATTGTTAATAATTATTAATTTTTGATTGACAAAATTAATTGTATACATTTATGAGGTACAAGGTAATATTGTGACATATGTATACTGTGTGAAATAATTAAATCAAGTTAACTAACATATGCCTCACCTCACTTATCTATGATTTTTTATGATGAGGTATTTGAAATTTACTTAATTATTTTGAAATATACAATACTTTATTACAGTCACCCTGCTCTGTAAGAGATCTCAAAACTTGTTCCTCTTGTCTATCTGAAACTGGTATTTCCTCCCTGATCAACAACTCCTCATTCCTTTACTTCCTTCCCCAGAAACTTCTGGTAACCATCATTCTACTGTAACCGGGGGAGTAAAACTTCAACCAGATTGCCTGGGAATGCCTGGTTCCCACACCGGGAGTTGAACCCAGGACATAGCTGTGAGAGCACTGAATCCTAACCACTAGACCACATAGACTCTTGACCTCTCTAACCCTGAAGAATGGGGAAAGGGACCTCAGAGGCACAGTGAGCTTACCATTGGAATAAGTATCATGGACCCAAAGAGTTTTGCGGAAGAGTGATTTATTAGACAGAGAGAGAGAGAAGACAGCTCCCACACTGTTGTGGGAGGGGAACCCAGAGCAGGAAACCCGTACAGGTAGGAGGCAGCTGAAGTTTTAAACTTTGAGTTATTCCTTTCCCATTCATGTTCTTGTTCAAAGAGAGGAGTTCTTTCAAACTTCCTCTGGAGTGATTGATCTTTGACTCTGATACCGGATTGGCTACTTGGTGTACAACCCTGAGTTACAGAGACCCCTCCTCCAAGAGCTTTCGCGGAATTTGGGACAAAAGAGCCCCACCTGGTTTTCCCTACCTGGCCCACGCAGAACAACCAGAAAAAGAACTTCACATTTGAAACCCCTCTGGTCTCCAGTGGAGGCGTGGAGCCGGGAAATTCCTGCATTTGATACCCCTTCCCTAGCGAACCCGAAAAGAGAAGTTTCTTTAACACAGTCCCTCACTTCTAGGAGTTCAACTTGTTTAGATTTCATATCTAAGTAAGATCATGCAGTATGTGTCTTTCTGTGCCTGGCTTATTTCACTTAACACTTTGTCCTACAGATTCATCCATGTTGTGCAAATGACAGGATTTCCCTTTTTTAAAAAAGAGGAGTAGTATTCCATTTTGTATATGTACCGCATTTTCTTTATCCATTCTTCCCTTGGACACTTAGGTGTGATCCCATATCTTGGCTATTGTGAATAACGCTGCAATGAGCATGGGAGTACACATATCTCTTTAACATACTGATTGCATTTCCTTTGGATATATAACCAGAAGTAAGATTACCGAATCATATAGTAGTTCTGTTTTTAATTTTGGGGGAAATCTACATACTGTTTTCCACAATGCTATACTGATTTACATTCTCATCAACAATGTACATAAGAGTTATTATCCCTACACCCTCAGCAACACCTGTTATTCTTCATCATTTTCATGATGGCCATTCTAACAGATGTGAGGTGATATCTCATTGTGGTTTTATTTTGCATTTGCCTCACGATTAGTGGTGCTGAGCATTTTAAAATACACTTGGTCATTTGTATTTCTTCTGAGAAATGTCTGTCCAGGAGATTTGTCCAATTTTTAACTGGGTTATTTGTTTTCTTGCTATTGAGAAGCAAATGAAATTTGAGTAAGATGCTATTTCCAGTGAGATTTCTGAACCTGACATTCACAGTCTCTCTAATCGACTTTAGAGTTAAGTAGGTGGATGTATGCATGTACTAAGGGCTCTAAAAGATGAAGGGCTTAACAGTGGAGGGACAGGAAGAGCTGTTCTGAAACTGGAATTTGAGTCTTTAAGTATGAAAGTTTGCAATCTGGTGTGAAGTGCAGAAGGCACTGGGACCTGAGAAAACAGCATAAGCAAAGCAAAGACTTGGAGCCTCAGAAGTCACTATGGACCACAACACAGGAAATGTCTGAGAGATAAAAGGTTGTACTGTAAACAGATAACCAGCATAAACACTTATGTAATTTTATGCACAGGAGAACAATTTCTACATTTACAGTTACTATATGTAAACAAACAGGTAAAGGGAGAAGTTTTGTTTTTTGTTTGCTTTGTTTCCTTCCTTATAAGACATCTTAAAATATTCAAGGATGATTTTGCCAGCAAAGAAAATGGTCCAAACAGTGCCAGTTCTATGTTATCAGAGAATATCTTTACTTTTGGGCTACCAAACGCTTATTAAGAATTATGGTATTCCAGATATGCATTAGAATTTAAAAAAGAGTAATATTGGTGAGTTCACAAGATCTGCATATGTTAATTTTTTGAGAAAAATGAATTCATTTCTCAAAAGGCAATGACATTTAAAGACAGAGCCACCAGAAATCCCTCTTGAGTTTGTCACACTTGTATAAGGTATCTCTGAAGGTCACTCATACATGGTTCTTCTCTCTTTTTAGGCATATGGAAAACTACACTTCCCTACACTTCTGTGGATAGGTAGGATCAACTGACTAATTCTGGCCAGTACCCTATGAGCAGAAATGTCATATGCCACTTCTAGGCTGAGGAGTGAATTGGTGGTATAAAACCTGGTGCTCTGTCTCTTTCCTGGGTTCCAGATCTTAGAAAGCCTCATGCTCCGAAAGGTAGGACTACAAGGCAGATGCAGTGTGTCCTGCATGGCTGAGCCTCCCTTCCCAGTCTTTTGCTAACCTCCAATAATCATGAAGAAAAAAAAAAACATTATGTTTAACAACAGAGATTTTGGGCTTGATACTGAAGCATGACAATAATTATTTTGACTACTGTGAAAACCTATGACTAGTTAACATGAAACTTTTTAGTAACTATTAAATCATATTTACCATTATACTATTATTTTCCAAAAAACAAATAATCATCTTTTCTACAGATAAGAAAAATTTTAAATATCAAGAAGCAATTATGGGAGAAAACTGAGATACACAATTTCACTTAATTCTCACTGTAGCTTATGAAATGCATACTACTTTCTTTGTCTTACGGATGAAAAACTCATGAACAGTAATTTCAAGAGAGATTTACTGGCTGGGTGTGTTGGCTCATGCTTGTAATTCCAGCATTTTCGGAGGCTGAGGCCAGCAGATCCTTCAAACTCAGCTCAGGAGTTTGAGACCAGCCTAGGCAACGTAGTGAGAACCCGTCTCTACAAAAAATACAAAAATTAGCTGGGTGTGGTGGCATGTGCCTGTAGTCTCAGCTACTAGGGAGGCTGAGCTGACAGAATCACTTGAGCCTGGGAGACAGAGGTTGCGGTGAGTCAAGATTGTGCCACCGCACTCCAGCCTGGGTGACAAAGCAAAAGAAATCTGTCTCAAAAAAAAAAATTACAAAAGTTCACACGAGTAATATAGTCATATATGAGTAATAAAGTCATAATTCAAGCCCACACTTTATTTTTTTCATATTATACACACTGGATTAGAAGCAGGGGTTCCTATAAAAGAAAAATTCTTTAATTGCAGCTCTCTTCTCTCTAAATGTAAGTCTCTTTAAACATAGAAGATGTATATCTTCCTGAATTGTTAAATCTTTAAATAGCTTGGGGTTTCAAAATTAAAAATACCTTAGAATTCTTCTTCAGTATTTTATTAGTGTATAGAAATATAAATAAATAGACACATACCTATATATATTAACACATTTTATCTTTAGATTAAGATAAAATATAATTCTTCTTTGTTTGTCATTTTGAATATTTTAAATGGCAGTATTAGAAAGGCCTCTGTGATTTGCTTGTCAGGTTGGATCATATGAAACTGCTGATATTCCAACTCTATGAACTTTTATCTTTTGACTTATTAGACAGCACATGATTTTAAAATGAGCAAAGCCTGAATCTGATTTCTAGCAGCACCATATCGAGTCATGAGATTTGAGGCAAATGCCTTGGTGTAAGCCTCAGCTTTCTCTTCTGTTTAACAGGCTAGTAATACTATTTGAAAAAAATATTGTTAAAATTAAAAATCACATTTTTCAAACAAAAGAAATTACAATGTACATGCCTCATGGTAGCAAAGTAGAAGCTGTTTGAATTATGCTGCTTTTAAATTTGAAGAAGAGAATGAGGAGTATTTTAAAGTCCATTACTGGGAGCTTTCTTGGAATGCTAATTTCATGACTCGTCATCTCATCTGTATCAGGATAAATCAGATAAAAAGTATCATCTGTCATCTAGCAATTAGCATGCCATCCTTTTTGCATATTTATTATTCCGATATGTTAACCATTTTTAAATAGACAATGACTATACTTAATAACCTACGTATAACTAGGCATTTTCCCCAAAGGAGTATTTTTAGTCAATTACCTATAAGTGAACATTATAATTGATATAGAAGATGATGAAATGACTGGAATATGAGAACTATTTTTCAATAAAAATTAACAAAAAGTGAAATAATTTTTATAATTCAGCAAAACCCATGTTCATTTGAAAAATTACTATATTCTGAGATTTTTAATTATTGTTCAAGTGGAAGAGTTGATTTTTATTTAAAAAGCTCACAAAATCATTTTTAGAGCTTGGAGGCATGAGAGAATCCTACCTTGTTTCTAGAAGACTTTGGACAAGTCCTTTATTGTCTCTGAGTCTCAGGAACTTGAAATGTAAAACAAAGTAACAATAGTTTTACTGACCCTTTCACAGGGATATATATAACGCATATATACATGCTTTTCCAATTGTAAGTTTTTATACAAATATACATATATTTTATCTAGACACTGAGCAATGTCTTTTTTCCAAACCAAAAAAATTTACTAAAAGCATTTCTTATGTTGAGTTTTATAAGCAGATTATTCTTATTCTCATTTGGTATCCAAATCTAAAATACAAGTTTCATTTTCAGAGGACATGGTTTGGGCTAATTTGATTTGATAATTTAACTTGATCTAAAGTATAACAATCTTAACGGATATTTGTTATTGTTTCTAGACTTTGTAGGGTAATTGTAAAAACAAACAAACAAACAAAAAAAAACTCAGCTATATAGTGGTATTTTTATAAGAAAGTAAGAAGAAATGATGATTGATTTTTATTTTCTGTAATTTAAGGGATGATTATAACAAGAAAGGGCTTCTGAACAATGAGGATACAGAGATTGAGGAAAAGAAAGTGCTTATTTATTTTAAGGCTGATGGAAGAATTACTTGCCTGTTAAGTACTTGTTCATAACTCTTATTATTGTTCACATATTCAACTTTTACTTCTAGTATAAAATTTAATGGAACTTATTTTAAAAAATAATTCCCACTCTCCACCTTTCACTCTTATTATAATCCAAATCCTGTTTGTGAGCCATAGATATGGACTTCTCATGTTCAGTTGGCTGTGTTTTGTGTTTAGGAGCTTATATTTGAATACTAAATTTTATCTAAGCTCTGAGCTATCAATGCATATAAAAATAGCACATTGGACTAGTTCTGAATTTAGAAAAGGCACATAATTTTGCTTTCATTTTCTTCTGGTATTGTTCAAATTGCTGTATTAAATAGGCAAAGCAATAAATTTTTAGTTGAGCTTTCACATTTTTAGCATATCTAAAGAATTAAATTTAGAGAATGATGATGGCATGTTGCAAACCAGACTTGAAAATCCAAATTCGTCCTCTGAGCATTCTTCAGAAAGATTCCTTGGCAAGCATGAGCATAGCTCTCCATGGCTTTCTAACAATTCAGAGCATAGGTTTACATGGTTCACACTAAAACAAAGCCAAGGATCTCCTTTGCATAAAGGATGCATGCATGAATAAGCAGAAATCTTGTCCTCTGGCATTTTCTGCTGTCATGGGTTATTCTCAGGTGTGATGTGGCCAGAAGATGTTTTAGTACAAATCAAGAACAGTAAACCCTATTTTCCACTAAATTACCTTTTTACAAAATACTGATTTATTTGACTATTGCAACTGCATTTGAAATCACTCTGCCTCCTGTATTGCAAAAATTCAAAATTACACAATACGTACCCTTTATTAGACAGCAGCACAAACATGCAAATAAATAAAAAGCAGAGCTAACAGAGAATGTGTTCTACTGACAGAAACAAGCTCTGAAATGCAGATAGAGAATTCTAAACAAACCACAAAGTTTTGCTAAAGGCCAAGAATAAATGACATAAAAGTAGATTTCCTCAAGAACTTTCTGTTGCTGATTTTGAGGGTGAAGGAGTCTATATCTTCTACAGATATATCATGGTCTTAATATTTCAAATGTTAAGATTTTCTTTAAAAAATGCTTTCCAAGCATACTCTATGCACAACAGGCACTCTGAAAATGCTAGTTGATTGTTGGTTAGATTTGATTTAGGGGAGATCAGCTGAAGCAAATAGATTTTCAATAAAACAGTAATTGCTTGCCAGGAAAGAGATGACTGAAAGAAGAGGTGTGCAGGGCCCCTGTGGCCACGTCACCCTCGTCTCCTTCCACCACAATGGGCACAATGGCCTGGAGTCGACCAGGCACATGAAATCACTGGAACTCCCTGCTGGCCACTCCAAAAGCTCCTGCAAGTCCCTTGTTTAGATAACTCTAGTGTTAGATGGTTACATTTGAGAATCCATGACAGTATAGAAGTTCGAAAATAAATCACAAAAATATAAATGATTTTAGATTGATACAAGAAGCACTTTGCAGCACTCACTCAAAACAAAACATAATGAATGCACCTGACTCTAATACAAACAGTCCACCCTTGTGCTTGGAGGGCTGTTCAGGAAAATGTTTATTTATTAATCCTGTACATTCCCCTCCCCAAGGCAATGCAGCCTAGTTGTGAAGGTCATAGATTCCAGACCCAGAGTGCTTGATTTCACCTCCCGCCTTTGCCATGGAATGCTCTTTAGCTGTGCGCAAATGAGCCAACCTCTCTGTGCTTACTTCCTCCACTGTAAAATGAGCTGTTACAAAAAACATCAACTTCACAGGATAGTTGTGAGGCTAAAAGGGTTAATTATTTATAGAAATTTCTTAACACAGTGCCTGGCATATAGCAAAAGTACAAGAAATGCCCCCTTTATTACTTTTCTTGAATTAATGTCATTAAATATATCCATAAAATTATTCTCTTTTATGATTTTGGAAACTATTAGAATAGATACAATTATCACATTGTTCTACGTAATATCAACTATTTACTTTAAAATATTTTTAAAATCTCCCTTGTAAAAATAATGCTTTTTTGTCTCATTGTGTTGCCCAGGCTGGTCTCAAACTCCTGGCCTCAAGTGATCCTTTTGCCTCAACCTCACAAAGTGCTGGAATTACAGATATGAGTCACCACTCCTGACATTTAAATTGTTTTAAATGTAATAGAATACATATTCCTATTGTGTGCCACAGAGTCATATTTTCTTGAACAGCTTCTCAATGTGTGTTTTGGATTTCGCTGTGTTTAATACTCTATAAGCTTTCATTTAATTTTTCAAAGCAGCTTTAAAACATTTAATGGAAAAGTAAAACACTAAGACTGGATCTTTTAGTCTAGTTTTAAAAGAATGTATTTTTCAGAGAATCTATTTAATTTCTTAGGTTTCCTAATAGATTATAGAAAATTAGGTTGTCTTTGTAATTTTGTTAGTGTTCTTGCATCTCTGATACATCTTGTCGTATATTACAATGCTAAAATTTAAAGCTTTAAAAGACAGTTAATGCCTTTTTTTAAACCTTTTTTACCTATTAAATGATTCTCTGTATCTCACATGATGTTCTTTTTCCTTCATTCATTGTATCTTATACTGATTACTGTCTTTTTCTTTTTTTAATGTATATTTTAGCTGACATAATTTATTTTTAATCACTTTTTTTGTACTTTTGTAATGTGATTATCATACATTGATCCTTTTTTCCTTAACAAATCCAAGAAATAGATAAGTTTTTTAATAGATAAGTTTAAAATGTTGATAATTTTCAAAACTGATATATCTTCTATCATACTGTGTTTTGCTCATGTTTAATTTTCTGTTGATTCATTTGTTTACTTGTAATATAATTTACGTTTTAGTTAATTTTACACTCCATGATTACTGTGTTATATGTTGTGATTATAATTTTGTCAACATGTAGGCTAAAATACATAACACAAATGTGAAACCCTATGGTTGATATGATATTGGATGGTCAAATAGAGCCATGACTCAGGGATCTGGCTGCACTGATTAGTTGTGATTTTTCCTGGTCACCTCACTTTGTGAAATCCTAGTCATAAGTTCTGAAGTATTCCACTTAAAAAGAGAGAGAGAGAGAGAAGGAAAGAAAACAACAACAACAAAGCAGTGTGCGTTCCCTCGTCCCCACCTTCCCCTTGAGCTTTCAGTGTGTTTCCTTAGACAGCTGCACCTCTGAGCAGCATCCGTTTGCTCGTGTCCCGTCTCCTAGAATCAGGCCTCTGGGCTCTCCTGTACCTAACTGACTCTTGCTAAGGTCATCGATGACCTTGAGGTTTACACATTCAACAGGCACTCTTTATTCCTTTCCTTACTCAACTCCTTTCAATGTGCGAAGCCCTCATTCCTAGAAAGCTGGTCTTGAGCCTCTTACTCTTCCTTCTGGTTCCAGTTCAACCTCATCTTAGCAAATTGCATTCCTCTGAAGCTCATTCCACAGTGCTCTGTTCTTTTCACTCTACATTTTCCCTAAAATACTATCATCCAATCCCGCGGTTTTAAAAGTCACCTAATGCTAATGACTACCAAAATTATGTTTGCATCCAGACTTACCCTTTGAACTTCAAATCCAAGTACCTAAAAATTCTCAGATACTGTCACGGGTGCCTCAAACTGAATATTCAAAACCAAACTCCTGACTTTCCCCTGCTAGCCATCTTTTCCTCTAGCTTTCTATCCAATGGCACACAATAGACAGTAGCCTACACACACACACACACACACACACACACACACACACACACCCCTAAAAGATTTTCTTGGCAATTCCTTACCAAGTTTTTAAATGTATCGCCAATTTGACTGACACCTCTAAGATATATCTTAAATCGGTATACTTCTTCCCACATCCAATGCCACATCACCTGCTGCCAGGGCCACCTGGACTCCCTTGGATGTGCAAGCGGCAGCTGTTTCTGCAGTCCTTCAGTTCTCAGGTGAAGCATCCATTCCCTTTGTACGTAGGCTCGCCTTGATCACTGTAACTCAGCAGGACCCTGAGTGGCTCTCTGTTGTAGTGCTCTGTTTGTTTTCTTTCTTACCCTAATCACTATCTATAATCATTTTCTTACTTGGTTACTTTTTAAAATATATAGCTTTCCTAGATTGCAAACTCTATAAATGCAAAGGTCTTGTCCATCTGGTTTTTGTTTCTAACACAGACCCTGATGCATAGTTTATACACAATGTTTTTAGAAAAAAACAGGTCAGGCACTGTGGTTTATGCCTATAACCACAGCAAGGTCGAGGCAGACGGATCACTTGAGCTCAGGAGTGTGAGACCAGACTGGCTAACATGGTGAAACGCAGCCTCGACTAACAATACAAAAATGAGCTGGGCCTGGTGACTGGTGCCTGTACTCTCAGCTACCTGGGAGGCTAAGGCAGGAGAATCGCTTGAACCCAGGAGGCACAGATTGCAATGAGTGGAGATCACGCCACCACACTCCAGCGTGGGCGACAGAGTGAGACTCTGTTTAAAAAATAAAAATAGGAAAGAGAGAAAGAAAGAAAGAAAGAAAAAGAAAAAAGGAAGGAAGGAAGAAGGGAAGATATGATTACAAACACACAAATGGAAGTATGTTATTTACACCATTTTTCCTGTTAACTTTCATCTTTGGCATTTTGCACAGCCATACGGTCAGAGTTATCTTCTGTGGCTGAATTTCAGAGAGGCTGTTTGGGAAAGAAGAGAGTTTCTACCATAGCAATATGGTGTCCAACAGGGATCTCTGCCCTAAGTCTACATGGACAGGTAGGAGTCCTGAAAACTCCTCCCCCTTCCAAAACTTCCCAGAGCCATTCATTCTTAAGATAAAAGATTCCAAGAGGGCATGACAGATTGACCCCAAATTTATCAATTTGATATGTCGAAACCCTGTCCTGCTGAGAAGCAAAATTAAAAGGCAGGTGATAACTACCTCCTTGGCATCGTAAGCCTGAGGCCACATTTGTGGGGAGAATAAAGAAGATCTAAGTGCCTGTGAAGGTCAGGCGACTGTAGCTGCATGAAATAGTTTTAACTCATTTCTCTGCAAAGTTACTTGAGATTCAGAGTTAAACACAATGTGTTCAATTATGCAACAACTACATGAGAGGTCACTGTAGAATATATAGTAAATTTATATTCAATTTGGTGTTTTTGTAAAATTACTAGAAGATGAAAGTGATGAGGCGTATATTATATGATAATCTCATTTAACTCGGTATCCCTAAAAGGTTCAATGAAGTGACATCAGGTCTTTTGTGCAAATGAAAGAACACCTCTAGCTATTTAATGCAGTATGATCTGCAGGTAGTAGACATCTGGGTCCAGGGGCCACATGCTTTTCTCCATATTCTAAGTGCATCTGCCATTCTATAGCTGTGCACCAGCCTGTGAAAAACCTTCCTTTTAAAGAGTAACATATGGTATTATATGTCTGGAATATAACATATCCCATGTGTTATATGTCATGTCTGTATATAGTATTTAAAATAACAAAATGAAAAATGCTTCCTTGAGTGGAGTCGTGGTTTCTATTTTCAGATATATGAACCAAGGTTTATATCTGTAGCAACAGCAAACTAGTTGCAGGGTTATAGTTAGTCTATTAGGTTTCCTGGGTCTCACTTTCTTTAGCTGTTAAATGGGAAACTTAAAGCAGTTAATCTTTAAGTTATTTCTCCTCTAGGTCTACAAAGCTATTTTCTCCAACTTCCAAAAACAATCCAAAGTTTTTCTCATAGACTATAAGCACTTAAATACCTCTGACGGCCTTTCCAGAGGCAGAAATTTCCTAGAAATTTACTTTCACTGGCACAAAATCTTGTCTCATTTCAGAGCCTGCCCCTTTGATTCCCCTTGCCTAAAATATTTGTCAGCCCATGCATTTATTCTTGCCTAAAATGCCTCCTTTTCTGAGAGGACTTCTCTGGCTATCCAATTAAAATAGTGTCTTTCTATCTTCTTGTGCTAAATGTTTCTTTTACCCATATTCTTAATTACTGTAACATTTTATTTGGGGGTTTATTGTATCTTTCACAAGAATGTATATGATATGATAGACTGGATAAAGAAAATGTGGTACATATACACCATGGAATACTATGCAGCCATAAAAAAGGAATGAGTTCATGTTCTTTGCATCGACATGGATGAAGCTAGAAACTATCATTCTCAGCAAACTAACAGGAATAGAAAAACAAACACCACACATTCTCACTCTTAAGTGGGAGTTGAACAATGCGAACAGATGGACACAGGGCGGGGAACATCACACATCAGGGCCTGTAGGGGGTTTGGGGGCAAGGGGAGAGATAGCATTGGAAATACCTAACGTAGATGATAGTTTGATGGGTGTAGCAAACCACCATGACACACGTACATCTACAAACCTGCACATTCTGCACATGTATCCCAGAACTTAAAGTACATACATATATACACACACATATATACATATATATATAAAATAATGTAAGCTCCATCATGACATTAACTTGGACACTTGTATTCATCTTGATTGCATTTATAAACAAAAGAATGAATACATGAATCAAGAAACTACAAATTAGAAAAAGTAGAAAGCACTATACTAGAGCTCCCCCTTCCTGTGGCTCTTTAGGATATATACAGAGATGGAGAGATGATGATAGACAGAAACAGAGATAAAGCAATTGAGATATAAAATAGAGATTGAACTTATACTGGACATTTGAGAATTTCTTTTTTTGTGGGAGGGGCTACTTGACTTCTATGAAATATTTTTCTTGTAACATCTCAATTTTTTAAAGTATTTCCCTGCTCACTAGAGCTAACA
>PVKP010039830.1:0-19823 GCA_004027715.1 Plecturocebus donacophilus
GTCTCCAATGTCTACTCAGATGTCTGAGATACTTGCTGTGGGTCTACCGTGAACCAACCCCTGTCCTACAGAGGTGTCCCAGGGGCGTTCCTCAGGAGGGAGAGGAAAGGGGAGTTTGGTGCTGGTCTCTTGTGTGCTTGGCCGGGAGGCAGCGCAGGGGTCCCAGGCAGCTGTTCCTCTGTGCAAGGGCCCCACTCCCGAGGCCTGCGGCTGGCGTGGAGGCCGAAGGGGCAATGTGGGCGGGGGGTGCTTTTCCTGTGCCTGCAGGCCCTAAAAGGGTGGAGGATTTATTCAACACATACCTATTAGTTCCTGTGACAGGTGAGGCTCTGTCCTCCCGGAACGCAGAGCGCACAAAATAAAACAAACAATGCTGCCCTCCCGGAGCTGCCATCAGGGTCTGGGTACACGGGTCATCAGTAGCGGGGTGAACTGACCCCTGGGGTGCTTCGTGTAGCAGGACTGGGGGGTGCAGGTCATCAGTAGCGGGGTGAGCTGACCCCTGGGGTGCTTCGTGCAGCAGGACTGGAAGCAGGACGGCTGAGGGGAGACATGGCGGGTCCGGGGGCATAATGGGTGTGCTTGCTCTTAACGAAGGTGGTGAGAAACCTCCACAACGAAGGTGACTTTGCACAGAGGCCAGAAGACAGGGAGTGAGGGACAGTCTGGCGGTGTTGAGGGAAGAGCTTTCCAGACGGAGGGAGGAGCAAGAATGGGAGCCCGAGGTTGAGTCTGGAGCGTCAGGGAGAAGCCAGGAGCGAGTGGAGGGGCAGATGTGGCCGCACAGGTGAGGAAGGCTGGGGTCAGGACTGCACAATCTCCTTCCCTGGGAAACGGGCGCTAGGGGGGTGCAGGAAGAGCACTAGGCTCTGTGTCTTCTAGAGGGCCTTGGGCTGAGAATAAGTGATGGAGACAGAGAAAGACGTGGGGAGCCCTGGCTGGGAGGGGACAATGACAGTCAAAGGGGATGGCCCTGGATAGGCCCAGGCAGAAGCAGGGAGGCTTCTGGAAGGGGTCTGAGGCCCCCTCGGGAGGGCCCCAAGGCTCTGGAGAGATGTTCACCCTCAGAGGCCTGGAGGAGCTCCACTCTGTGCAGCACCATTGCCACAGTCTGGGCCAGACCCTGGGTACAGCACCCCACAATGATACCACATTGTCTGCGTCCAGGTGCTTCCTGGCAGAGAAGTCAGTCATCATTTTCTAACAGCCAATTTATCATCAGTAGAAAACACATTAGTCAATTATAGATGAAAACAGAAAACAAAAGGCAGTGTGTAAAATACTGAGGTGCTTATTAGACCATGCTCTGGGTTCAACATAGGCTATGTGAAAGCATCACTTTGAGTATTTCAAAGTTCTTTTTGTTTGTTTGTTTGGAGACAGAGTGTTGCTCTGTTGCCAGGCTGGAGTCCAGTGGCACGTTCTTGGCTCACTGCAATCTCCGCCTTCCAGGTTCAAGTGATTCTCCTGCCTCAGTCCGCCTAGTAGCTGGGATTACAGTCATGTGCCAACATGCCCAGCTAAGTTTTATAATTTTAGTAGAGATAGGGTTTTGCCATGCTGGCCAGGATGGTCCCGAACCCCTGACCTCAGGTGATCCACCCTCCTCAGCCTCCCATAGTGCTGAGATTACAGCCATGAACCACCACGCCTGGTCCAAGTATTTTAAAGCCCTCTTTCTTTTCTGTTTGTAAAAATTTACCTTTATCTACCATCTTCAAGAACATCTATCCCATATATTACCTTTATTTAAAGGGAGGATTAAATTTCCCAAGCACAGCTAGACCACGAATAAGCTGTTGAAATACTCTGTGTTCTTGATTTGGCTCTAAGACCCTTGGGTCATTGTCTTTATTATAAGAATTATACACAAATCCCTGCACATGAAATGTTTAGACTTCCATTTTTAATTATTCATGAAATGTGCAGAACATGGTCCAATGCACACTTGAGCAAAATTCGCTAATGCCTCTGAACAAATCATAAACACCTCACCAGGGTGCCTGGGATGCAAGGCTCTCCGCTAATAGGTAGGTGCTCTATTATAACGTGCTCTGGGTACATAGGCAGTGAATTCATGGCAGCGGTCCCCTACACCCAGCCACTGTGACTTTGCCACCATCTCACCCAATGGGAGTTATGTTCAACCGTCTTCACAGGCTGAATGTTAACCCCAATTCTTCTGTGCTGAAGAATCAAGAGTCCAGTGACACACTTCAGTTTTGGTGCATGGACAAATCTTTTCCTGTGATAAAACTCCAGGTAAGACCTGGCTTTGCTGTGGGGCAACCTGAACAGAAGCAGAATTGCCGCTGGAGAGATCCTAACTCTTACGGATTGGAATGAAGCCAGCGTGCTCTCAGTGACAGTCGGAGAA
This sequence comes from Plecturocebus donacophilus, assembly GCA_004027715.1. Lineage (NCBI taxonomy): Eukaryota > Metazoa > Chordata > Mammalia > Primates > Pitheciidae > Plecturocebus > Plecturocebus donacophilus. The sequence continues at coordinate 2,378 of PVKP010039830.1, forward strand.
TATTGCTTGGATGTTTCTCCAGATTGTGTGAGATGTTCATAGAAACTGAAAGAAAAAAATGTATGAAGATGCCAAGAGGGACGCAGGCATGAGCGGGTCACCCATACAAGAGAAAACTGGGAAATATTCAAACTTATTTGCTAAGGAAAAGTCATAAAGTGTAGCAGCACCCAGCCACGTGCCTCTGTGAGGTATTTATCCAGCACTGATCATTGTCATGTGCTTTTGCAGATTCAGAAAATACAGCAGTGAAAGAAGCAGGCGAGTCCCTCTTTTCATGAGGTTACATTCTAGTGGGAAGAGAGAAAAACAAACAAATCAATACACAGCATGTCAGGTGATATGGTCAGGTGGGCTTGGAGCTGACACTTGAAGCCAAGTGGGCGTGGTCTCTGCCCTGAATCCGAAGATGGAGCACTCAGGCAGTCAGGGACCAGTATTCCATCAGGGCGTTCTGCAAGTTCAAAGGACCAGATGGAGACAGTGCTGTGGGAGCAGAAGGAGAGCTTGAGACAGAACCAGATGATGAGGCCAGAGGGGAAGTGAGCCTGGTCCCCATGCTAAGTGGGATGGGAAGTCCTGCCAGTGAAGTCACAGAGGGCCTGATATTTGGGGTTTGCCTTGTTTCTTGCAAAATTATGTCTATGAGCTCTATCCAGGTTATTGCACATAACAGCAGGTCATTCATTTTTATTACTACCTCGCTCCATGTGTGACACCATCACAGTTTATCAGTTCTACTGTTTTAATTACACTTGGGTGGTTTTCAGTTTTGCCTACTATGAACAATACTTCAATGAACATTCTTTCATATGTCTTACGTTGCAGATGCATTTTCATCAGTTTGCAGTGTAGACCTAGAAGTGGATTCTCCTTCTCACCAGGCGTCTGTGTTCAGCTCTAGCAGACAGAGTCACTCCTATGAGCAGTGTGACGTTCACTTTTCAATCGTTCAGATCCTCAACTAACTTTGGTATCGTCACCCTTTCTGATGGACATGGGGTTAACTGATCATGGTTTTGTTTCTCAATTTTCAGTTGACAAATAAGATGAAGCATCTTTTTAAATGCATGATGAGCCATGTTTCTATCATCTTTTGTCCGGTATCTTTTAAAGTCTCTTGATTTGTTTGCTATTTAATTGCTTCTCCTTTTTGAATCTGTAGAGGTGTTTTGGACTCAAGCCCTTTGGCAGATATTTTTGTTGCAAGTATCTTTTCTCTGCTTATCTGTGTTTCTGGCTTGCTTTTTATTTCTAAGCAGTTACTTCTGATAAATAGAAATATTTAACTTCAATGTAGTGCAGTTTATCAGTCTTTTACAGATTATGTGTGTGTGTGTGTGTGTGTATTTGTACGTGTATTTCCCAACCTTAAGTTTGTTTTATTTCTATGTCAACTCCTAAGTAATTAATGTTTCACCTTACGTTTATATATATGAACCAGTACAAATTAATTTATGAGTATGGTATACAGTTAGTCAAACTTGCCAAACTACACGCACACACACACACACACACACACACAGAGAATTGGAATTTTTAATGGGAATGCAATAAATCTATGGGTCAATTTGAAAATAAATGACAGATTTTAGTATTGAGTTCTCAATTGATAAACATGTTATGCCTTTCCATTTATTTAGATGTTTTAAAAATGTCTTATCCATAATAGTTACAGTTTCTTTGGTTGGAGAGTTAAGTAACTTAGCTATATTTCTGGGTCTGTGTTGTATTTGGTGCTACTATAAATGTTACATTCAATTAAAATTCTGTTTTCAATTAGTTGTTGACAGATTTTGACAGAATCACCTTGATTTCTCTATGATAAATAAGGTGTGAGGAGCAAAGAAAACCCAGTCGGGGAGGAAACTGTAATAATCCTCGCTGGACACAGGAGGTGACGGGGATGGTGGTGAGACATAGCTGGAGTCTGAATATAGGTGACAATGTTCTATGCTGGGTTATTTATAGAATAGAAAAAATAGAGGACTTCATGACGATTTTGACACCTTAAGTAAATTGAATAATACAGTTATTATTTATTAAGATGGGGAAGACTGCTGGAGAAGTTTGGAGATAAATATTGAGAGCTTGTTTGAAGATGTTGAGGGTGAGATATTTCTTAGACATCTAAGTTGAAAGAGTGAGGAGACAGTTGGATTTACAAGACTCTAATTCAGGAAAGTGGTGTGGGCTGGAGGTATTTGTAAATCATCAGAGAACAATTAGTATTTTCAAGTAATGGGCTACATATTATTATCTAGAGAGTTAAAGTGAAAGAAACACCCAAGGAAATAGAAGCAAAACTAAGAGAGATCTTCCAAAAACCAAGTAAAGTGTTTTTAAGAAAAGCTGTTGATCAACTATATCTGTTATTAATAGGCCAGGTAATCTGAGGTCAAGGAATTGTCCATTTGTTTATGGTATGGGCTGTAATTTGTGCTTTCAAAATTCATAGGTTGCAATCCCAACTCCTGTACCTCAAAATAGGACTGTATTTGGAGATAAGGCCTTTAAAAAGGTAATTAAGTTAGAATGAGGATGTTACAGGGACTCTAATTCAATATGACTGGTGTCTGTATAAGAAGAAGAGATCAGAACCTACACACACAAAGGAGAGAAGCCGTCAGCAAGTAGACAGCCTGTGATATGCTAAGGAGAGAGCTCTCAGAAGAAACCAGCTCTTCTGGCATCTTGTTCTTGGACTTCCAGCGTCCAGAAATGTGAGAAAATAAGATTCCGTTGTTTAAAGTCCCCAGTCTGTGGTACCTGGTTCTGGCAGCCCTAGCAAGCTAATACTAACTTGTCAAAGCGTGTGGTTACCATGCTCGGTGCTGTGGCAGACACGGCAGGTTAGTGACCCAATATCCACCTCTCCATTCTCTACTAAATTGGCCTTGTGTGGATGACCAAGTACCTGTCTTTAAAAGAAAATCTGTTATTGGCCTTTACCCTTTGCATGTACTTGGTCCAGGGAGCATGCTCTGACAGAGGTGTGAGAGGTTCTATGCTGAGGTTTTGGATGGAGAGCTTGCTCTTTGATGAAGGAGAGATGCCTGAGAAGAAAGTCCTAGTACTGTCATGCTCCTTGGGCCTCTTTTGCATGTTCACAGCCACAAAATAAAACTAGAAGTCCACAACTAAAAAAGCGCTTCCTCCTCATCTTTTCAAAATCAACCTATATTTAGTTCACTAGCTAAAGGAGAAGTCACAATGGACTTACAAATGTGCACACCAAAATTATGCATAAAAATAATAGTAATTCTTCTGAGAAGTGTCTGTTCATATCCTTTGCCAACTTTTTGATGTTTTGATGGGGTTGTTTTTTTCTTGTAAATTTGTTTAAGTTCTTTGTAGATTCTGGATATTAGTCCTTTGTCAGTGGCACCTATATACCTATTCAAACTTAGGAGAAAAGACCAGAGTCAAACTCATCACTTGTTAGAGAAAGATAACACAAGCCAGTCTCTACAATGTATTCAATGCAAACTCCATCATGTATTTAAAAAAAAAAATCATCATAGAGAAAGCAGTATCAAAGAATCAAGAGAGAAAACAGATAATGGAAGCAGATTAAAAGTAACTGAAGTTTTGTTATTAGCAGATAAGAACGTCAAAGTAACTATAATTAATGTTAAATCAGAGGATAATATGTGTAAATGAAGAAGAAAAAGCTTGAGTGAAAAGTAACCAAATACGCATTCTGAAATGGAATGTTACAATATATCAAAGTAAATGTGTATGTTTATAGAGAAGAGGGAGTAAATAAATTTAAAAGTTAAAGCAGACACAAAGATCTTTAGCTTGAAAAAAATGCAGAATACAGTGCTAAACTGAAGGATAAAAAGAAAAAGAATGGAAACAACACAGTGGAGCATGGGAGAGATAAGAAGCATTGGGTAAATGGAAAACGATAAAATAGGAGCTTTATTTTGAAAAATTATAATCCAGAACTTTCCAAATAATAAAAGACCTTGACTCACAAAATTCAAGAAACTCGGAAAATTCAACAAAAATTTTAATTCATCATATCATTGACAAACTGTTCAAAACCAAAGATAAAGAGAAAATATTAAAAGAGCTTAGGGTGGGAGGTGTGGTGTGCATTGCGTGAGGGGAACAACTCTGAAGAGAGAAGATAATGATGCAACTATTTAAAGCTCTGAAATTCTATATGCACTGAAAATGTGTTCTAAAACTAAAGGGAAACAGTGATATTCTTAGACACACACAAAAGGTGAGAGTATCTGCTCCTGTCAGGTTTCACACTATTAAAAATATTTAAAAATCTTCTTCATGTATAAAGAAAATGATTCCAGAAAGAAGCAGATTGCTGCAGTAAAAGAAAGAAAAATATTGAAAAAGGAAAATATGAAAGATAATTGTTTAAAATGAAAATAGCAACAGTGTCTTATGGGACTTATAACATATGTAGAAATAAAATATATGACAATAAAGACAGAAATGACAAAGGTGTTAATTGAAGTTAACAGGCTCTTAAATGTTTTGATCACTTGAAGTACTAACTTAAGGTAGAAAGTAAACAACTAAGACTCTATTTTAAAAAATTTTAAGGTGACTACAAAAAGTGTGATGCTGAATACAAAACAAAAAATCTAATAGAGAAAATAATAATGATATAATACTTGATTAGTTAAAAAAACAAGTTTGATGGTAATTATAAAAATGATGTATAGTTCTTAAGTTGCATTTATCTGTGAAAGGTGAAGGTAACTTAGCATTAGAAAATTTATCCAGATTTAGTTTTTTATAAAAATAAGATAGGTCACTAGCTAGACTAATAAAGAAGAAAAAAGAGAAAATCCAAATAAACACAATTAGAAATGACAGAGGTGACATTACCACTAACCCAACAGAAATAAAAATAACTACCAGAAAGTACTACAAACAGCTGTATGTACACAAACTAGAAAACCTGGAAGACATGGATAAATTCCTGGACATATACACCCTTCCAAGACTAAACCAAGAAGAAACTGATTTCCTGAACAGACCAACAATGAGTTCTGAAATTGAGTCAGTAATAAATCACCTATTAACCAAAAAAAGCCCAGGACTTGATGGAATCACAGCTGAATTCTACCAGATGTATAAAGAAGAGCTGGTACCATATCCACTGAAGCAACTGCAAAAATAGTTCTATGAGGCCAGCATTATCCTGATACCAAAACCTGGCAGAGACACAACAAGAAATGAAAACTTCAGACCAATACTCTTGGTAAACATCTATGCAAAAATCCTCAATAAAATACTGGAAAACTGAATCCAGCAGCACATCAAAAAGCTTATCCACCATGGTCAAGTAAGCTTTATCCCTGGGATGCAAGGCTGGTTCAACATACTCAATTCAATAAATGTAATCCACCACATAAACAGAACCAATGACAAAAACCACATGATTATCTCAATAGATGCAGAAGAAAGACTTCAATAAATTCAACATCCCTTCATGTTAAAAAACTCTCAATAAAATAGGTATTGAAGGAATGTAATTCAAAATGATAAGAAGCATATATGACAAACCACAGCCAACATTATGCTGAATGGGCAAAACCTGGAAGTATTTCCCTTTAAAAAATGGCACAAGACAAGGATGTTCTCATGACTCTGACTCAACATGACATTGAAAGTTCTAGCCAGAACAATCATGCAAGAGAAAGAAATAAAGGGCACCCAAATAGGAAGAGAGGAGTCCAACTATCCCTGTGTGCAGATGCAGATGACATGATTCTATATGTAGTAAACCCCATAGTATCAGCCCAATAGCTCCGTCAGCTGATAAACAATTTTGGGAAAATTTCAGGATACAAAATCAATGTACAAAAATCATTAGCATTTCTATAAACCAACAGCCAAGCCAAGAGCCAAGTCAGGAAGGGAATCCCATTTACAACTGCCAAAAGAAGAATAAGATTTCTAGGAATACAGCTAACTAGGGAGGTGAAAGATCTCTGCAATGAGAATGACAAAACACTCCTGAAAGAAATCATAGATGATAAAAACAAATGGAAAAACATTTAATGCTCATGAATAGAAAGAATGAATATCATTAAAATGGCCATACTGCTCAAAGCAATTTACAAATTCAGTGCTATTCCTATCAAACGACCAATGACATTCTTCACAGAACTAGAGAAAATTATTTTAAAATTCATATAGAACAACAACAACAAAAGCATGAATAGCCAAGGCAATCTGAAGCAAAAGAACAAAGCTGGAAGCATCATGTTCCCCAACTTTAATACTATATTTCAGGGCTCCAGTAACCAAAACAGCATGGTACTGGTACAAAAACAAGCCCACAGACCAATGGAAAAGAGAGCCCAGGAATAAGGTTGCACTCCTCCAACCACCTGATCTTGCACAAACCTTACAAAAACAAGCAATGGAGAAAAGACTATTCAATAAATAGTTCTGGGATGATTGACTAGCCATATGCAGAAGACTAAAACTGGACCCTGTCCTTCCACAATATACAAAAATCAACTCAAGATGGATCAAAGACTTAACTGTAAAACCCAAAACTATAAAAACCTTGTAAGACTACCTAGGCAATATCATCCTGGACATAGGAATAGGCAAAGATCTCATAACAAAGATACCAAAAGCAAAAATTAATAAATGGGCTCTAATTAAACTGAAGAGACTCTGCACAACAAAAGAAGCTATCAACAGGGTAAACAAACAATCTACAGAATGAGAGGAAATATTTGCAAACTATGCATCTGACAAAGGTCTAATAGCATTTATAAGGAATTTAAATTTACATGAGAAAAACAACCCATTAAAAAGTGTGCAAAGGACATGAACACACATTTCAAAAGAAGACAAACATGCAGCCAGCAAACATATGAAAAAAATCTCAATATAACTAATCATTAGAGAAATGCAGATCAAAACCACATGAGATACCGTCTCACACTTGTCAGAATGGCTAATATTAAAAAGTCAAAAAATAACAGATACTGGCGAGGTTGTGGAGAAAAGGGAGCCCTCATACGCTGTTGGTGTGAGTGTACATTAGTTCAACCATTGTCAAAAGCTGTATGATGATTCCTCAAAGATCTAAAAGCAGAACTACTGGCAAACTGAGCAGTCTCATTCCTGAGTGTATACCCAAAAGAATATAAATTATTCTACCATAAAGACTCATGCACATGTATGTGCATTGAAGCACTGTTCATGGTAGCAAAGACACAGAATCAACATAAATGCCCATCAATAACAGAGTGGATAATGAAAATGTGGTAAATAATTCACCATGGAATACTATGCAGTCATGAAAAGGAATGAGATCATGTCTTTTGCTGGAACATGGATGGAGCTAGAGGACATCATCCTTAGCAACCTGAAGCAGTAACAGAAAACCAAACACCACATTTCCCACTTATACGTGGAAGCTAAGTGGTGGCAGAAAAGATCACCTCAAGCAAAAGAGGTGCTTGCTACTTAGAACTGGAGGGCTGATTGGACTTGCCACCATCCCCAAGGCCAGCCCTTAGTGTGGCCTTCTGAGCTGTGAAACCCACACGAGTTCCTCAATCTCCTTCTGCCTCAGGTTTTTCTTCTGGAAAACGGTGATAATAGCGTTGCTGTCAGTGAACACAAAATGGTATGTAAAATGCACTTTTTGTGATACTTTACCGTACAGACAGTGTTCTAGAAATGTTAGTGTCTATCTCACAGCCAGGTACAGATTTAAGTCACCCCCCAACCCATATTCAAAATCACGGGGATTTTTTAACCTTGCCACAAAAGATTCTAAACTTTACTTGGAGCAAAAACAGGTAAGTGTCAGTATGAAAGTGCTCACAAATCAGAGTGGCTAGTGGGGTCTTGTCCTTCACGATGTGAGAGGCCAGCTTTTGTGGAACAGTACGACTCAGATGCTGAGGTCTGCAGAATAGGACAAACTGTCCACAAGAGATCTTCTTGCTGGTCAGTCCCTGTTATGTGGACAAAAATGCAGTGAACAGAAGGAGGAAGGAAGTATCATTCAGAAAATGAGTTCCAAAAATAAATATTGGAAAAAATAGCCAAGTATTCAAATTATATCCTTTGAGAAAAAATTATTCAAATAGATTGAAGAATCATACAGAATACAACTTTTCTGTGTTATCTGATCTGAGAAATGGGACATTTTAAGCATATTTAGCAATGGAAGAGTTCAATTAAATATTATACATTTTAATATATAATTTCTACCAAAAATCACGAACAATAAAGACAAGCATGCAAATACAAGGTAAGAAATGAAGAGACCCAATAAAGTTATAAAACATTGCCTGACATTATTGCATCCAGAAAAAAATGCAAACTAAAGCAAATTGTGTCTGACCTGCTGTATCTAGCATGTAATGCTGAATCCTGTCCAAGGCGTTCTGAGACACCTCTCTCCTAGTTTTAGTGGGATTTTCTATTTGGCACAGGTTTTCTGTAAAGCATGTTCACAATAGTTAGTAAGAGTTTTAACCCATCCAGACGCTTGAGCCCAGCAATTCCACTGAAGAAATATCTCCTAAGGAACAACTCAGGGATGCAATTGGCAATTTAAACTGAGAGTTGTGCGTGTAAGAGTGACACGCTGACCTCTATCCAAATATACAGGGACAGAGGAACTTACATCTAGGAGAGTGTGTCGGAGAAAAGTAGCTCCCATAACAATTGTAATTTCAATGTGCCAAAAGACAGACATGCATTGAAAAGACTAAAAAGAAATGTTTCAAATGTTAACTGTTTACCTCTGCGAGATCCCCCCCTCCATTTTATACGGTAATATAACAATCATATAGTTAAATGAATATCTTGAATTAACTTAAAGAATATATATTGTGACTCTATAAAGGAATACTTGTGGGTGTACAGTCATGAGGCACTTAACGATGGGAACACATTCTGATAAATGCATCATGAGGCTGCTCCCTCGTACAAACATCACAGAGTCTGTAACACAGACCTAGGTGGTCCAACCTCCCACACACTTAAGCTGTGTGGTGCAGCCTCTTGTTCCTGGGCAACAAATCTGGGCAGCACATCATTGTGCTGAGGACTGCAGGCGACCGTAACACATGGCAAGAATGTGTGTATCTAAACACGTCTAAACGTAGGAGAGCGATGGTAAAAGCAAAGCACTAAAGATAAAAATTGAGACCCCTGGCTAGTGCTCTGCCATGGACGGAGACTGCACGGCTGGCAGTGGCTCTGGGTGAGTCAGGAGTGGTGAGTGGACGTGAAGGCCGGGACATCACCGCACACTCCTAGAGACTCAAGAAACACTGTGCATGTAGGCTACGCTAAATGTAGACAAAATGTGACCCTTCTTTCATAATAAATTCATCATTGTTTACTGTAACTTTTACTGTATACATTTTTAAGTTGTTTGAACATCTTAATTCTTTTGTAACACTTAGCTTAAAGCACAAACATATTGTACAGCTGTATCAAATATTTTCTTTCTTTATATTCTTAGCCTGTAGGCTTTATTCTATCTTAATTTTTATTTTTTGAGATGAAGTCTCACCCTATTGCTCAGTCTAGATTGCAGTGGCATGATCTTGGCTCCCCGGCAACCTCTGCCTCCCAGGTTCAAGTGATTCTCCTGCCCTAGCCTCCTGAGTAGCTGGGATTACAGGCACCCATCACCACGCCCGGCTAATTTTTGTATTTTTAGTAGAGATGGGATTTCACCATGTTGGTCAGGCTGGTCTCAAACTCCTGACCTCAGGTGATCTGCCCACCTCAGCCTCCTAGCGTGCTGAGATTACAGCCGTGAGGCACCGTGCCCGGCCTCTATCTTAATTTTAAAATTTTTATTTACTTATTTAAACTTTCTTTTTAAAAAGCGGGACACACTCACCTTAGCCTAGGCCTGCACAGGGTCAGAGTCACCCCATCACTGCCTTCCACTTCTACTCTTGTCCTAGTAGAAGGTCTTCAGAGGCGAAAACGGGCATGGAGCAGGCAGCTTGTAGGATGATAATGCCTTCTTATGGATACCTCCTGAAGAAGCTGCCTGGGGCTTTTACCGTTAACTTTTCAAAGATATATAAGTAGAAGGAACACAGTCTACAAAATGATAAATAGTGCAGTAAGCACATAAACTAGTGACATCTTCGTTTGTCACCACTTTTAAGCATTATGTGTGGTACATAGTGAGAAGCTCTAGAATTTCACAATACGCCAGCATCCCAACAGGTTTACTTACATGGGTATCACCACAAGCATTTGAGGAAGGTGCTGCGCTGTGACATTTGCAGCCCCATCACCAGGTGATGGGAATTTTTCAGCTCTAGCATCATCTTTGGGCACTGCTGTTCTCTGTGAGTCCATCATGGACCAGACACAACTGCACTGGAGAGAGAGCGGGCCCCAGCGGATGGAATGGAGCAAGTTCGGGAAAACCATGACATCATGGGAGGAACGGTGCTGCCCAGAGCTGTGGGTTTCCCGGCTTGTCTACCTGACGAGAAGGCAGATGGCCAGTGGCCCCCCAAGAATGGCCCACTGCCTCTTTCCTGGGCCTTAGGGGAAGGAGACTCAGGATTCACTGCAGGATCTCTCTCTTCCCTTTGCAGCCTCTTTCCTGCGTGCACCTTTTGGACAGGGGATATCCACTAAAGATCAGGGCTGAGCCAGAGGCTGGTGGTTGCCCTGCAGTTGCTTGACCTTGCACCTGTACTGAAGAGCGCTGTGTCTGTCTTTATTGATTAATCTCTATTAATAAACCAGAGGAGATGACAGGCACATCACGGGGCTGGAAGACCCACGTTGTAAGTGTAAGGGGACCAGCTGAAGCCCCAGACCAAAGCCCCGCCTCATTACAAAAGGGCCTGTGGTGTGTTTGTCAGTGCGGGACCTGGGCCATGGCTCACTTCAGCTGGGCAATTATTGAACTGGCCCTTGCAATTTTCAAAGGAGTAGCACTTCCCTTCTAAGATCTGACCTCTGCCTGCCTCTCCTCAGAGCAATTTCACTACTCCAGGGAACTCTTGTTGTGGAATCAGAATCTGAGGAGTGCTGTGCACACTGCAGGAAGGAGGATGCGGCTGTGAATTAGAGACTCACGTTAGGCTTCCCTGCCCTGGCTGCAGGTTTTGGGCACGCAGGAGCACTCCATGAGACATAGAGAAATGGAATTGCTCAGTGGAGGCAGCATGCTCAGCTCACCCAAGGCAACTGTCCTGCATTCTGCAATGCAACAAAAGGTGACGCTGGCAGATGTGCTTATTTATTTGAAACAGCAACATGCAAATGAAGAAGTAAAAATTTCGGAGGAATTGTGAACCTGTCTCAGAGATAGAGGCAGGATAGAGAAGGGCAGAGTAAACACCTGTGCTATGCAGAGATGCTAAGGGCGGGACTGGAGTGGGAAGCATGTGAAGGGCTTCTGTGCCACCAAGGAAGTGACAAGAATCCCTGTTTATGCATCGAAGACCGAGGCACTAAAAACCCTGACTTGCCTTTTCATCTCCAAGATGTTTTCTTTTCTGTTTGCTTGTAACACTTGGTCTCCGTGAGCTACTATTAGGAAAAAAGGCCAGAAAGTCAGTGGCTTACTATCCTCAGATGTCTGTGTGCAAAAGAGTAACCTGGGAAATTTGTAAAAATGCGGAATCTTGGGCCCTGGTCCAGACCTGCCAAATCATAATCTCCGGCTGTGGGACATGGGAATCAGGATTTTTATCAGGCTTCTTGGATGAGAAAATCTGACTGAACAGATCGTATTACACTTGGGCAGACTCGTTATGGTGAGTGATAGTAATTCTAGTATTTGCAAACTTATGTAAACATTTATTTAATGTATTTAAAGGCTATTTGTAAAAACTGGACAATTAAACAGAATGAAGGTAATAATCCATCTTTTTGCGGATGAACTGGCAGAAGTGGTGATGCTAATTTGCAGGTGTCCCGCAGTGTATTAATGACAATGAAACACACAGAGCTTGATGTTGTGACTCTCCAGGCAGCTGCTCACCTCTCATACATATGATCTTCTTATGCAGTGCTACCAGAGGAATCAACAAGGTTGTGTATGTCTGTGAAGTGCCTAGAACAGTGTCTCCTACCAAGGAAATGCTCAATAAATAGCTCAAGAAGAGTTTTAGAGGGAAATCTGTTATCTAATAGCAGGAATATAAACAGAAACAAGACATGTGCATGTGATTACATGAGGCAACATGTGTGCTTTACAACACTGAACAGCATAGGTGATCGACGTTGCTGTGCCGTTGACATCACTGTAATTGTTATCGTTATTATTCTCCTTTTTCATTCCCACTGCTGCCATCTAATGTAAAGTCTCATCGTCCCTTGCTTGGTTGACTGCCCGGACCTGCTCCCACCCCACTCTGTTCCCATCTCTCTGGGCCTTCAAATTCTGTACATGCCAAACTAGCGAATTTGTGCTTCAGGTTAAGCTAACCTAAACCCACCTCTATAGGATGTATGATATTACTCTCTTGCCGTAACATCTTCATATGCAAGCTAAAGTCTAATTATCATAATACAAATTTTGGATTTTCTTACTTTTTCAAATACTCATGCACCCTACATTCAGCCTCCAGACTCTTGTGCCAAGAGTGCTGTCCTTCTGCTGCAAATTTGGATATCATAGCCTCCCTTCTTTCCAAACCTCTCGTTCTTTAAGGTCCTTCTCAGCCTGACCTTCCTGCAACGTTGTCCCAGGATTAAACCATTCTTGTTTCCTCCCTTCCCTGGCAATCATCTGAAATGCATCTGCAGGACTTATTATTATTTTTTAATACTAACCACTTATATTGCTCTCCTGATTGCTTTTAACTTTTGTTCCCTGTCTGTGATGTCAGGGCCCGTCTCCTTCTTTAATTTTTTCATGTCATCTATACCAGAACCTGAATACATAGCAGGTGCTTAACATATATTATAGTTAATTTTTATAAGAATTTACATTGTTCCTGACACTAAAACTCACACCAGTTTTACAATCTGAGGGCTGTTATTATTCCCATCTTACTGATACAAAACTGAGGCCAACAGAAGTTAAGCAGTTTGTCCAAACGCTCACATCAGTAACACTGTAAAGCTGAGATTCCAATCCAGAGTTTAACTACAGAGCCTGGCACTTTAACATCTTTTGATTCATCGAAGCATTCATTACTTTGATTTTATCTGTGAAATCTTAATTTGTGTATGTGTCATGTGTTTATAGAGTCTTCTTTTTGCTATGAGAAGGTACCAGGCCTCAGGGGAGCATAAGCTTGGAGGTCCTTTATAATAATGGTCCATCACCTTCTGCTGCCTTGTATCCCACAGTGTGTTTTGTGAGCCTGGTCAAGGATGAGTTTCCTCCTGTGATGTTGAAATAGAGTGAGTCACTAGGCTTAAGCGTGGGCCCTGGGTGCTGTTATCTCAGAGCCTGACTATGCAAGAAGAAATGGCGTCATAGCTTCTCATATCGCCTGAATGGCCTGAAAATCACAAACATGTCCTATGAATGAGCATCCAAAGGCCAGGGACCACAGGAGCACATAGTGAGCCAGCAAGACAAACCAACCTTGCCATTTTGCCCTGATGGACAGTATCCTTAGCCACCAAACAGAAAGCTCTCCACTGTGCCCTTTACTGTTGAGAATCAGGAGCTCGTATCTCTCATTTCTCTCTCTCCTCCCTAAGAGAACTCTGAGAAATTGAAGGACTAGCCCATTACGATATCTGCATATGTTCCATGGACAGACCGGACAACCCTGAGCTACTTTGGCCTGAATTCCTTGAGCGGGTGACACTGAGAGTTGGTTGGTGTCTGTGTTGGATTATGACAAATGGCGGATGATATTTTAATTGAATTCTAAAGGCTCTCAAGTCATAAGAAAGCTAAATTAGTATCATAAGCCTAATGAAAATAATCTGTGCTCATGTTCTAGGTAGGCTGACATGTGATCATTAAAAAATAATCTGTAACTGTCATTTTAGGTGCACTGCTATAGAGACGACAGAGAAGTCCATTAGTAAAATTTCCATTTGGACTTTAAGCCATGCCCTTCTGCAAAGTCCTTCAGATGCATGCCCTTATCTATCGGGTGGAGGTAGGTGGCCTCCAAATGTCTCTGAACGCTTCTGTGGTCTGACCTCAACTCCACTCTGCAGCTTCACCTTTAGCTATGCTCCTCTCCACCCCACAAATCAGAAAAAACGAGTGAGGCAACCATCAGTGGGTTTCTCAAAATGGCAAGCTGCATCCCTACCAGAAATGCCATCACCCTTTGTTTACTACTCTCATGACAAGACACAGGTGGTGGAACATAAAGCAGAACTCAGAGGCCAGGCAGCACAGCTTCCCGTCTATGAGCTGGTGTAGACTTGGGTGTCTTAACTCACTTCAGTTCCAACTCTAAATGGGGATAAAAAGAATTACACTGCACAACATTACTCAGTTTATGCATGTAAAGCACTTAGAACAGACTGAAGGTAAGAAACGCTAAAAACATGTTTTTACTACTAGGAGGCTCCTTTGTTCATCTTCCTCCCAAGCACACACACATGCACACACCTCCATGACTGTGCACAGGCCAGTTTCTAGAAGTTTCTCATCCACATATCACTAAGGTGCCTAGGTCCATGTCCTGCATATGGCAGTAATCAAATATGTCAAAATATGCATTGTTTCTATAAAAATACAGTCTTTCCACAAGAAATAAACTGACTTAGATTTAGATAGATAACAACTAAATGGAGTTGGAAACCAAAAGTTATCTAGATTGTTCTTAACCACCTTCTGTTCTACCAACAAAAATCCTCTTTATTTCAAGTATTTGGTTATTTTGTTCCTTAGAAAGCCATCAGAAATTTGTGAGCCTTCAATGAACACAAAAATGTGTATGGTAAGATGTACAGGTGCATTAATTAAAACTAACTTATTCTTCTAAGCATTGCATCTGTTTCTGTAATTTAGGTAAATTCTATGGTTAGTAGCTAACTACGCTACATCACCTCCTTTGAAAGGAGATTCATGATTGTGTGTGTGTGTGTGTGTGTGTGTGTGTAAACTCACTAATCCTATTTTAAAGCAAAGTAGCACAGTCTATTTAGGATTTTCTGTCAATTTTTCTTGGTCATAGGTGACAAACATGTTAGTAATAACATAAAAACAAAAACAGAAACTATTCTACTTGGAGGCAGATAGGGAAGACTCTGTAGCTGAGTAGATTGTATTTCTTTTATATTTGCAAAACTGGACTCTGAAAATCCTACTTACTGTGAATATCTACTCAGTATTTACTTCAAATATTACATGATAAAAACAAATCAGACTAAACAAATACACAGAACTACAATAAACTTTTCACTAAATAATTACATTTGTACTTGCATGTTCTAATTTTGATTTTTTCTCCATGCTATATGATTTTTAAATATATGTTCAGATGTCTGATTACAAGTTTCCAAATAACTAGAAAGCAGAATGTTAGAACTATTAGTTTTCTAAGAGAATATTTGAAATATGAAAATACTGCCTGTGGTTTTTACCATGAAAGCCTTTTGGAGCAAATGCCTATATTCCTACATTATTTCTAAGATTTGACAAGATTAAAGGTAATCATTATTTCGATATTATTATTTGTTTTTACTTTATAATTATTATTTATGGAAAACACCTAGATCAGGTCGACACACACAAGAAAAGCCCGCAGAGATCAGAACCCCAGTTAATATTGAACCTCCAATAATCTACTGCAGAAATGTGTTTAAAATACAGAGGTGGCCCCCGTCCTATTCAAATTACGATTAGTGGTGCCAGCACTGGGACCACTAACACCCAGAATTAATTCGGATGGAAACCTACTCGCCCAGCTAATTCTCTCTAATTGACAGTTGCTTAATGACTTCGTTTCCTCGACAGGAATTTTTGAACTTTTTTTTTCTATCTTGTCTGTCCTCACTAATTAAATAAATGTGTCACTTTTAAAAACAAAGAACGGATATGTTGGTAGAAAAATTAGCCGAGAGTTCTTGCTGAAAACCTGAGTGATTCAAAACAAGCAGTGCCCCTCTTTTTTTTTTTTTTTTTTTTTTTGGTTCAATAGCTATTTTAAGTTGCATGCTGAATAGGCATAACTTGGCTAAGAATAGGCGTCCACAGTCCCTCTGACATGCAGGGAAGTCTGCGCGGAACCGCGTGACTCTGCTGGGGCTTTTGCAGAGATTGATCTAAGGCGAGGACCGTCAGTTAAGACTCAACTTTCATTCTACGCTGTCTGCAGTTAGCAGCGGAGAAAGTTTAATTCTGAACTGTGAAAAGATTCAATAAGTCACCACAAATCACCCCGACTAAAGCCCAAACTGAGTAATTTACACAGCACTTTGTGATCTTCAAACAGTTTGCAGTGGGCAATTATTCATGCCCGCCATGGGGCCGCTGGGTCCAAGCTCCCTGTTTGTTCTAAGAGAGGTGTTTGAAACCGGCAAGAGAAAACCAGGGGCTCAGAGATCACGGCTAATGTGACACCCCCAGGCCTAATCTTCTTATAGCACTGGGATAAAATAAGTATCCATTACAAAATCAGCCTTCATCCTGCCTCCTTCTGAGCCCGGCCGCTCTGATAGCCAGCTCGGAGACAATTGCACGACTCTAGACTTAATCAGGTATTAGGCGCCCAGGCAGGAGGAGAAGGGGCTAATCTCCATATTTAGTCCATCTGTACTTGTGGACCTGACTTGCCTGCCCCTGATACATCAAAAGGGTTTGGCAAAAATCAGATTAAGGCTGGAGAAGAGGGAGGGAGGGTCAAGCCATGTAGCAGCCAATTTTTTTTTTCCTCCATGCTCTGGTTGTATATACATTTATTACAGCCATGCCATTAATCCCATGAGCTCTCAATGCATTGTGTTTGTCTTTTCTTCTCTCTCCCCTTTTCAGCCAAAACAAGCCATTAGAGTGAAATATTGCATTAATTATAGCAACAGGAGCGGTGTTCACGGAGGCCGGCAGAGCCGCACGTGTTACAGGAGCTCGGTGAACGGGTCGCGCACCTTCCGGGGTCTCTTGTCCGCCTGGGAAGAGGCAGAGGCCTGGTGTTTCCCAAGATCAAGGCACACGGCAGAGCAGTGTGGAGTCGGAGGGAGAGAAGATGCTAGTGATGAATCCAGGCTGCCGTGGAGCCAGGCTGGCGGCGGGCAGGTGCAGGAGCGCGCAGTGACATCCGATCTCCCGGCACGGCCACCGGGCTGCAGAGCCCTGCGCTGGAGAACATATGGGACTCAGCAATTAAAGCCACCCTTGTTTCCTCCTTTAAAACATGCTGCTGCACGAGGCGGAAGAAAGTAGGTTCTGTCTTCCCGTGTCCTCTGTTGCTTTGTCAGCTGGGCCATGTCGCCTCCGCGGCCCCGGCGGCCGCTCCCTGCACTCGGGGCCCTCCCGCTCGAGACGCGTGGACAGATGGGTGAGAGGAGA